>VZRN01004072.1:3869872-4010449 GCA_013397935.1 Dasyornis broadbenti | reverse complement strand
TTTTTTTTTTTTTTTTATCCTAGGTTCACATTTCATTGGCATTTTTTGGTACTTTCCCTTTATACAGGATTGTCAGTGATTGTAAAGTGCCCTTGGCAATCAGGTAGTCCTAGTTCAACAGCACAGATAACATTGTCATATCAAAGTTAACCTGATGTATTTGAGTGGAAAAGTCCCATTGGCTCCTCAGGCTCATATACAGTTGCTCATCATTTAAATTGAGGTTTTTATCTGCATTAATTTCTTTCAGGAATTAAAGATGGGAACCAGTGTGTGAGGCAGGAAGAGGAAAAGGTGATGTGTTTTGTGTTTTTTCAGTTGGATCAATAAAATCCAAAAACCACTTTGAATAGGGTATATTTCCAAAGCCTTGTGTTGGAAATGGTCCCGTACAGTCTTTTGTTTGCTCAAAGTATGTACATGTATCTTCTGTACAGTGTTGTCTTTTTTGAGCTTTTAAAATTAAGTTAAGGGTCTGATACTCCTCCCTGTGATGGCATTGACTTTGCTGGGAGCTGGTCTGTCCATGCAACCTGATGCTTTTCGCCTTGCATTGTGAAAATTTTATGAGTTCCAGTGCAACAAATTATTAAAGTGCATGTTTATCTTCAAACTTAATGAATCTAACCCGATCTTGCAGAGCCCTTAAGATGATGCTAGGTGCTTTTCTGGGTCTGGGCCTTACAGGTGTCCAGGGAATAAACCTTAGCAAATGCGAATGAGAGCAGTGCATGCTTCTAGGACACAAAGTGTAAGTGGTAATACAGAGGACAGTGGGGCAGGTCCTTTTATTTTCTATTTATCAGTGCTTAAGAAACCACCAGCCATCCCTAGCAAGAGGAAAAGAAGCATTTGTAAACAATTTATAGAAGAGTGACTGCCTGAATTTTGATTCCTGTGTTTTAAAAATGTTTAATGTATTGTTTACAATTAAGCAGTCCTATTTGAAAAATTCTGTTTCATTTTATGTACATTTTAAAAAGATGAAAGCAAAAGCTTAAGCTCACTCTTCTCTTGGCTTTACTGACATACCAAAATGTTGTTCTGTTTGTTGTTTTCTGGAGAATATTTAGTTGGTAGAATTAAATATATGGATATTTTGCTTTAAGTTATCTTCAGATTTTTAAAGTATCTGCAGATATTTTAAAAGCTCTGTAGATCTTTGATATCTATGCTCAGGTAATTTTACACAAAGTAAAACAAATCTAAGGTAAATTTTAGATAGGAGCCTTAATCTTGGGTGGGACTAATGCTAAATGATTGTCATGGAGCATTCTTGCAGACTTAATGTTTTATGCTTTGTAGCCAAAAGTGATTACTGTCCATGGTGTCCATTCGTGATTCAGTTATTCTCTCCAGTCAGTACCTTAAGGCTATTGTTTCAATTTTCTTTTTTTAACAACACGTATCAGCAGATTCTTCAGCAAATCTGTTTGTGGATGGAGAATTTGCAATTTATCTTCCTACTGTTGCATATTGGCAGATTATATGCATGCACTGTTTACTCAGTGGCACTGGAAAGTGATGAATTTGCAGAACTAATAATTCTTTGAATCCATACACAAATTCTTGATGTTGTATATTCAATGTGTTGTACTCTTTATATAACATAATCAGTGTTTTAGGTCGATTCTTTTCTGTTCTAGTCAGTCCTTTCAGTGTTAACAGCATCCTGTAAAATTTAAGTGTATGTTGAATTGTCCCAGCCCCGCCTCAACCTTATGAAGCCATATTGTATTTTTTTGATGACATGTACATCTGTTTTATGCATTTGTACATGCGATGTAAATTTGAAGTATTTTTAACAATGTGTGCCTTTACTCTAAAGTGATTTAAAGTAAACAGCAGTATGTTCTATTATATAAAAAATAAAATATTTTAACCACCATTTCTGTTGAAGGAATTTATTTTCCTAATTAACCAGTATTTTTACTGAGAGCAAACACTGGTTAGCTAAATCTAGTACAGGATAATTCCACCATCTAACACGTTTTCCTGGAGAGCATTAGTTGAACTAAATTCCTCCTGCTGAGGGGCATCTGAGTGTAATGCTGAAGCAGGGAAACTAGTTTCTCTACCTACCACATGTAATTGGTTAAGAGGACAAGGATGAGTTTCTCTGTCTGACTGAACACACAGGGAGAGTGACTGCTCAAATTGAGTACTTCAATTCAGAGTCTAGAGTTAGGCGTAGTGATTTTGTTGTTGTTGCTTTTCTTTTAATGCCTCCAGTGCTCAGTGATGCAAGGAGCTGGCAGCCTTAGTCCCAGTCCAGCAAAGCGCTCCAACATTGGCTTAACCTCAGGCACAGTGGCTTGTGCTTAAAGTGCTGTCGTCCGTGTGGGAATTTAAGACCTTTTAAGTGCAAAAGATGTTGAATGAGTGGCAAACAGTTCAATCTCTCAAATTGACACAGGTGAATCAATATGACCATTACTTAAGAAGAAGGTATTAATGCAAAGACCCTGTATTCATACTTAAAGAAACTGTATGATAAGCTGTATTCCATACAGATAATGTGCCATCTGTTTGTACCCTTTGTCAATCAGTGGTCCATCTTTTTTGATTGTGTGTAAAGTGAAGTGCAGCCCCTTTTTCCTTGATCAGGCAAAGTTCCTTCCAGTTATAACTGGAGCTGTGTCTGCAAAGAATTGCTGGGTAAACCATCTAGGTGGAAGAAAAAACTTCCAATACTGCAGTCCAGTACTGTCCCTGGGAGTGTGGCACAGCAACAGCAGCTTGGCTCTGGAGCAGTGCTCAGTCAGGCAGCCTCAGGTGGCACCTGGCAGCTGCCTGCTTTGGGAGGGTATCATTCACCAGCGTTACATTGCACACTGCTGGCCCACGTCACATTTGAAGTGTCTTTTCTATACCAAATAACTGAACAAAATTTAAAATTGACTTTTTGAGGTGGATTAAAATGTCTGGGATTTCCACTGAAAGCTGTATTTCTGTGTGTATTGTAAAACATCTAAAAAACTGACAAATATATCATTACCTCAAAGTGCCAGGCAGTGGGAACTACACATGGAAAAGAAACAGCACATTATCACTTGTGTAACTCTTAAGATACTCATGTATGTATTACCCTGTTTCTTTCTAGAACTGAAATAAAAATTTTAGACTTGAATGTTTTAAGACTTAAATTTTTTGTAAGATGGGGGAGGTTGTAAGATGGGGGCTTTTAAGCATTTGCAGAAGGGACACTCTTCTGACTCTGACTGATGGGCAGACTTCAGGTGGATGCTGAGCGCACGCTGTGGAAATGCACGTGGAACACATCAAACACAGAACAAAAGTAGCTCCTAAGATACACAACTGAAATCAGTCTACTGACTGTTCAGGTGAAAAAATGCACCAGCTGTGGATATCCCCACACCAGCAGATGTCGTGTGTCCATGTGTATGGAGACCAGGAATAGCTGAAGCAGCCGTCCTGTTCAGCAGGCCCCAGTTCAAGAAGCTGTCAGGGCGTTGTCTAATTATCCCCTCCCTTGTTCCTTGCCTTGTGCCTGCTGCGGAGTGGAGTTTTCTGTATTCCAGGGAGACAACAGCAGCAAAGATGATGCTGCCCCTACCCTCACTCCTAGTAGGGAAAAGGCTGGGAGCTGGTGGGGTGTGTGCTCTTTTCCATCACAAAACCTTGTCCTTTGGGTCCTGACACCTGGCCTGGCTCTGGCTCCTCCTTGGGAGCTCCCCGCTGGGGCGGCTGTGCCGCGAAGTGAGAAAACACTTGCTTTTGCTTGTTGGATATTTTGTTTGTTTGTGTAGTACTACACAGAGAAGCTCTAATGGTGTTTGGGGCAGGGGGAAAGATGCACATAGCCACTTTCACATTTGCCTTATCCAAGATACTTGGTACTTGTGTGTCATGACCGATGCATGAGGGAAAGTGGGAAGGATCAGACTTCAAAAAAACCCCCAACAAAACAAAAACAAACAAACAAAACCCCCCAAAAAACAACAAACCCCCCCCCACACCAAACACTTATCCACTTCTTCCAGTTTCAGCAGGTTGTGTCTAGGTTGTGCCTCCTCCCAGCTAAGCGACATTCTTTCAGTAGTAAGATATCTCTGATTCTGGCTACAGAGGTTATTTACATTAGGACAAAATAATGAAGAGTGATATTTGATTAGAGTGGGGTGGTTATTAATGTGATGTGTTTCTCCAGCTACTAAACTGCACATCTGCTTCCTCCATGGCCAGCAGGAGTGTTCTGTGCCTGGAGCTGTGTGTGGGTAAACCTGGCAAGAATGCTCAGGGCTTTAAGTTTATCCAAGAGCGACAGAGTTCTGGGTGTGCACCACCTGCCACTGGGCAGCTTCTCTCCCCCTCCCTGCTGCCATCCACTTGTTGTCTCTCACCTTATGGTTACACCCAAGTTCTTTAGAGTTGAGACTCACTGCTGAGATTAGCTGGAAAGTACACGTAATAGTAATAATTTAGTGCCATCTACTGTCTGCAGATGGTTTATCTACTATGTCCGGGTTTAAGTGGAGGCCACCACTGGACCCTGCAGAGAAGGTAGGTGTGCACACTTTGGAGAGGTTTGGTCTTGACTCACCAATGTGGTGACTGCTATTAATTGAAATAACACAAAACAGGAATATTCTGAGTAAGTATTGACTTGTGGTATACATTCGTTTATTTTTTTTCTTCTTGTGGGTGCAGCACCCCCAAGGCCCGGGGGCGGCTCGCGATGCCTCGGGGCGAGCTGAGCCTCCCCGCCCTGGGGCCAAATTTTATCGGCCCAGTGTCCAGCCTGCCGCCCGCCCCCGCCGGGCCCAGCCGCGCTTCCCGCTCGCCGGGCAGGGTGTCCCCATGGGCGGGGCTCTTGACGGGACCGCCCCCGGCCCGGGCGCATGGACCCGGTGCTGCGGGGCGCTCGCCGCTTCTCTCTGCGGCTGCTGCGGGCGGTATCGGGCCCGGCCCGGCGCGGCTCCACGGGTGAGGCCATGCAGCGGCCCGAGGGCGGCGGGGGCTGGGTAGACGCGCTGCGCTTCGACAACCTGGCACTGCGCTCGCTGCCCGTGGACACCTCGGAGGAGGGCGGCCCGCGGACTGTGGCCGGCGCCTGCTTCGCTCGGGTGCGGCCCACCCCGCTGCNGGCGGCGGCGGAGGCCGAGGCGGCTCTGTTCTTCAGCGGGAACCGGGTGCCGGCGGGCGCGGAGCCCGCGGCGCACTGCTACTGCGGCCACCAGTTCGGCAGCTTCGCGGGGCAGCTGGGCGACGGCGCCGCCATGTACCTGGGCGAGGTGCTGGGCCCGGGGGGCGAGCGCTGGGAGATGCAGCTCAAGGGCGCCGGCATCACCCCCTTTTCCCGGTAAGGCCCGGACGGCGCGGGCGGGACGGTGCCGGAGCAGCCGGCGAGGCGCGGTTTTGGAGCAGCGGCGCCCCGTGCCCCGTGCGTGGCTCGGGCGCTGTGCGGGCAGGACGGGGACGGGCTTGCCGGCCCGCACTTGGCATTAGCGAGGGGCTGGGGCCGTGCTGAGGATCATCCCCCGAGGCAAAGGTCATCTTCCAGGCCCTCGTGATTGTTTGGTTTTTGTTTAACTTTGGCAGCAGAGAGTGTAATGCTTAAATGCTAGACTAGGAGGTGACAAAAATTTCCGCAGGAAAACAAGAGTGTAACTGCATTTCCTTCAGCAGACACGTTACTTCTGTCTCTGAGTATCCTCCTGTGCGGGTTTCCCCCCTTTGGGAGGGTGCAGACCATGACGACAGGGGAGGGCAGTGTGTAATTGCTGCCCTGTAGCCCACAGAGATGGTATTTAAATGTGGGTTTTCGGTTGTGCTGCTGGTCCTTCTCCCCGCTCTTCCCAGCTGTGGGAGGAAATAGTGCAAAAGTCCCCAAAATGTCAGACTGACTAAATCCCTGCAAGGGATGCGTAGATCTTCATTAGTCACATTAACCTTTAAATATTTAAAATATTCCAGGTAATTTTTCCTGCGTGCATTTCCCGTATATTCTGTCCCAACTGTACACAGGCTCGGTAACACCTTACTTTCATATATGTGGTCCTCCGAAGGCCTTAAGGAAATCACTGTGAAAATCGCAGATATGGTGGTAGCTTTGTTATCTCCTGTCTGTTCTGTTCTGTTGTTTTGGTTTTTTTTAATGCAACTGTTATGTGTGCCCATGCTTAACACCCTATTTCTAGATTGCTTACCCAGAAAGATTCAAAATAATATTTTTCATTATATTTCATGTAATGAAGAGGAAACCATTGACTTGATACACAATAAAATAGCTATAGTTGTCCAAGTTTTAAAATGTTTTTGGAAAAACTATTGCATCCATAAAACCAACAGAATTAATGATTAGAAGTGATATGTGTATGTGGAAAGTTTATTCTGTTTTATGTGGTCTTCATTACAAGTTGTGTCTATCCAGTTGAACTTTAACAGAAGTTTGAAGGTTCAGCTCTTCTTTTCAGAACTGCCACTAGTTTTTTGTGTGACCATGGACAGAGTATGCTACTTATAGGCTTTAGTTTCTCTACTGCTACAGAGGAGACAGGAGTTCGTGACTTTGTAGCCTAAAAAACATCCGTGTCTTGCTGCAGACAAGCTGATGGTCGGAAAGTGCTGCGGTCGAGCATCCGGGAGTTCCTGTGCAGTGAGGCCATGTTCCACCTGGGAATACCAACAACACGGGCTGGGACATGTGTGACGTCTGACTCCAGAGTCATCCGTGACATATTTTATGATGGGAATCCAAAAAATGAAAGGTGTACAGTTGTTCTGAGAATTGCCTCTACTTTTATAAGGTAGAAGCCTATTTTGTTGATTGGGGTTTTTTTCATTTTTTTCCTTGAAAAACTAAGCAGTCTTTTAAAATATCATTTAAGGTGTATTTCCCTAACAGCACCGTTTGTGCGTTTCATGTTCTAGAGGCTTGGAACTTCTTTTACTGGGCTGTAGGAAGCTGCTTTTCTTGCCCAGCAGATGGGGTGAGCTGCTGTCTTTGCACAGAGACAGATAAACACTAGGGATGCTAGCCTGGTAGAACGAAGAAGTAAGTTCTGCAGACTTAGGAAGAGATTTTTCATGTTTATTCCTGGGCAGAGTACATGATTTTTTTTTTTTATAGTAGTAGTTGACTGTAGCTCTGTATTTAATTCCAGTTCTAATGTAGTACTGTCAAAGTTTGGGTGTACTTCCCCTGCCTGAGAAGTGCATGAGGTTCCTGCTCCAGCAGAAGCTATTAGGCATTTCAGGAAGTTGAATTGCTTCCTCTAAGGTAACAGAATATTAGAAGAAGGTAAGGTGTAAGGAATACGCACTTTCATATCTGTGTGTATATTCGTGTACATTACTCTGTGTGTTTACATATATGGAAGATATATCTGGAATGCTTGTTGTACAGTCTAGTATTTAAAGTAAGTCCTATTTCTACATATTTAGTCAGGATATGAATTCTTCTGTAGAAGGAGTTGTAGGAAACTTTAATGTTCAGTACTGGCAGGGTCTGTCAGTTTAGTTACATGTGGATGTAAGAGCTTCCTTGTACCGAGTTACTGAGCCTCACCAGCTTCAGTGTAGTAATCTTGCAGGTCTTCACTCTCAGTCACCTGACAGATTGGTGTTAAGAGGTGATGTGCTGTTTTTGCAGCAATAGTAAATGTTTTGATTACATGCAATATCAAATTATGTTGATAGTATCAGATAATTCTAAAATGTTTTTATTTTGAAACAGATTTGGCTCTTTTGAAATTTTTAAACCTCCTGATGAATACACTGGACGCAAGGGTCCCAGCGTTAACCGAAATGATATTCGAATACAGATGCTTGATTATGTGATCAGCACTTTCTACCCAGAAATCCAGGAGGCTTATTCAGATAACAGTATTCAGAGGAATGCTGCTTTCTTCAAAGAGGTAAGGAAGGTTGGATTCTCTTCCTAAATCCATACCAGTCATCTTTAGGACCTTCATCTTGTAAGAACAGATGACTGGAATCAGTTAATACTTCGTATCATTCAATTGGCTGAACTCTTCTTTTCTTTGAAGAAAGCACTCTTAGTAGACCTGCTTATTGATGAAAGCAATGTTGATATTAATCTAACCAATGAAAAGAGTTTAACCTTCCTAATAGTAAATCATTATTTCCTTGCTTTGGGGGAGCTTCCAAAGGCTTGTCTCCATTTGCTGGGAGTGTCTTACACTGTGAGAGGGAGTTCTGGCTCTGACTGTCAGATGATGAATTGGTGGTGCTGAGTTATCTCTTGCAAGGCATTGTTTTGTAAAATACTGTGAATCCTGAGTCTCATTTTCAAAATTTTAAGGAGGAATATTGGCTACAAATCAGTTTAACTTCAAACTTTAGAACTGAAATGTTTAAAGGCAGTTGAGCACTCTTATAAATAGCCAGCAAACAGAATAATTAAAAAATAATGTATAATAATTAACTAGTTTATCTAAAAACTGTTGTGGTGCTTTGAAATCTGAAATGATCTGATATGGACTGAGGGATTGGCTGCAGCATGATGCACTTTCGTAACAGACCAAAAAGAAGTCAAAAGTCAGGCTTCTGTTCTGATACTCTATGGTTTGGTTTCTTGCCTTTTTTTTTCTTCTTCTTCTTATCACAACCTCTGCATACTTGCATTAGTTCTTCAAAGCAAATTGTGGCTTGGTTCACCACTGTGTTCCATAGAATTTAACTCTGCTGGACAAGCCTTTAGTGTGTGTCCAGTTGGGGTTGATGAGGAGAACAGTGGCTTTTCTCCCAGTCTGTGCACGTCCAGCTCTGTAGCTGATGGCATGTTTACTTCCTGATGGCAGAGAAGTCATTGAGACTTGGGGACCTTTGTGGATGTGTGTGTGTGTGCCCAGTCCTGTCTCTTTATGCTTTTGGTTGCTTTTCCAGGTCCAGTTACTACTGGTTTCCTTCTCCTTCCCCCTACCCCTATTCGTAGTATCCTTTTGTCATTTCCCCATACCATTTTTGTTTCTTGTGCTCCTACTGCTACTGCCTGTCCACACTCCATGTCTGTGCTGTCATTGCCTCCTCATGTTTATGTTTTCTGACACCCTTAGAGGAGAATTTACAGACTTTTCTCCACCTGAAAAGCACCTAAGTCCCTTCTCTAGCTGGACAAACACATCCATTTTTTAATAGTGGGGAACTGCTGTCACCTCAACTCTAATTTGTTTTATCTTTCTTTCTGCACTGTGGAGGAAATGGAGAAAAAAAGTACAAATGGTTGCATTTCACAGCACTGTTTAGAAAGCAAACATCATTGTCTGTACTTCTCATATAATTTGTAACTGTTGTTTAAATTTAAATGAGCATGTCCTTCAGCTGGCTCTTTTATTTATATATACACCATACTTGTCTTCTAGTTTGGCTAGCTGGAGAAAAATGCTGATCAGAAAGAATAAAGGTCAAAGAAGATGCAGAGCTGTCTCTTTCTCATCAATATACCCATCTTTGAGTGGCACCCAAGCTTAATTGCTTTTGGGCACTCTCATTAGGGGTGTCTTTTTACCAGAACACTGGTGATGTGTGATGCATCCATAAAAATGCAGTGAGGACTGCCTTACCACTGGAGTGCTTTCATCCTATCCCTGGTGGCCAGGATTTTTTAAATTTTTATCTTATACATTTTCCTGGCACAGAGTCATTGTGCAGGGTGTGCCTCTCTTACTGGTTTATGGCCTTAGTAATCAGTTTTGGACACATGTAGCTGGCTGCTGGCTTCCAGCTGCCCCATGAACCAGCATTCAGGAAAAATGGGTAAAGTACCTACCACAAAAATATTGGAAAAAGCAGAAGTGTGGGATCTCAAGGTGAACCAAAAGGTTCTGTTCCAAGCATCTTATGTGGTTTTTGCTACCTCTCAGGGCAAGATTTGTCTAATTTTTCTTCCCTGCTTGACTGCGTGTGTTTTTCTTTTTTTTTTTTATAAAAGTAGAAAAAGGCAGAGAAATACCTGGTGAAACAATGCATAGATTGTTTTTTGAACCTTAATGAAATACACCTACACTGCAGCATGGAGCAAATAGTTGCTTTGAATTTCTGTGCATTGTTAGCTATTTGGGAAGATGACTGATTTTATTGATGAGAATAATTTGATTTAAACGTTTTAGCTAATAGCTAAGTAAAAATTTTTACTTACAGCAATTTAGTAAATTCTTTGCAACTAGTTTTATTTAAAAACCATGTTAGCTTCCTGAATTTTAGATTTTTAGTGTTGTAGTTGACAGGTGGGTTAATGTATTTAAGCAACTATGACTAATTTAAAATATTACAATATTTATTTGAAGGATGGGGCACATAAAATCATTGCAGTCAGTTCCATAAAAATAGTTCTCAGTTAAGCAGTGGAAAATTTCAGATGAAGTACGTATTTGGTGAAGAATTGCATTTAATTAAAACTGTCATTCTTTTATTTAATCTTGTAGCCATATTTCCACTCTGAGAACATCAAGAGAAGTCCTTATCAGTGCTAAAATTTGTATTTGCAGGGAATAGGGTTTTTTGTGTCAACCCTTTAGCTTCCCTGTAAATCACCCCTACCCCTAAACCAAAAGACTAACTTTGCTCATATGATCTCCTGCCTCTAGTTACTCTTTAAGACTAGTAATAGGCAGAAGAATATATTTGTATAACGACTAGACTAGTATGCAAGTCTGATGTCAGATTACCTTATTTCAGTGTGCTGTCTCCCGTGCATTTGAAAGCTATTCAATTGACTGGCAAGTCAAGCACAGAAGGACAGAAGAGGAGGCAGATGGAAATGGGAGGCAGAGAAACGGGTGTTACTGACAGGAGGAGAGAGGGAAACTGTCCTTAAGATGTGTGTATGGCATACTGCCAGAATCTGCTTCCATCGGAGCTGTAGAAACATCAGGTCAGACTAGGAAATGCCTGGAAACACTTGAATGTATTGGAAATACATTGTGATGAAAAATGAAAAAAAAAAATCTTTTCTTTCAGATAACAAAACGGACAGCGAGGTTGGTTGCTGAATGGCAGTGTGTGGGGTTTTGCCATGGTGTGCTGAATACTGATAACATGAGCATAGTTGGACTAACCATTGACTACGGCCCTTTTGGGTTTATGGACAGGTCAGTGTGGCATCACTGTTTGGAATGTGCATATGTACTTGCTATGCAGGACAATTCTGGTGTTCATGGCTGCTTTAATATTTTAACTCTAAAGTAGACTTTTGAATTATCTTTATGGCAAAGTAGATTAAGGTAGTTCTAGTTGTCCTGTAATTCTTCTTTTCAGCATGCTTTTAACCGTGTTCACAACATCTCTAGCTGTTAGACTGTTCCTGTAGCCTGTGTGTTTGGGAAAAGAATCAAGGAATGTCAGTCCTTTCAAATTTTTTAGTTCCTAGAGCAGACTAAAATAATAAAAGTACTACTTCTCACAGTATTGGTGTCCAGATAACTAGAAGAATGCTAACTATTTCTTCTCCTGTAGGTATGACCCTGAGCACATTTGCAATGGTTCTGACAATACAGGGCGCTATGCTTACAACAAACAGCCAGAGATTTGCAAGTGGAACCTGGGGAAACTTGCTGAAGCTTTAGTTCCAGAGCTGCCCTTGGAAATAAGCAAACTCATCCTGGAAGAGGAATATGATGCAGAATTTGAGAAACACTATTTGCAGAAGATGAGGAAAAAACTAGGCCTTATCCAACTGGAATTAGAAGAAGATAGTAAGCTGGTGTCTGAACTGCTTGAAACCATGCATCTCACAGGTTGGTGAACAGCACAGAAGGTTCTTATTTAATAGCCCATCAGAGTCTGTTGTCATATCAAAATGACCTTACAAGAAAGTAGCCTTGTGCGACTACACTGTTATCTGAGAGACTAACTGAAAACAATTACCTTATTATGAACTGTGGAGTAGTTGTTGCCTTAAACAGAGCCCCTGTCTCACATTTCCACCCTCAGAGAACAGTTTGTCTGCCTCTTTAGAATGGTGACCTGTACTGCTGTGGGAGGGGGTAGGAAGAAAGTATGGGACTTGCTTTCCTGCTGATTTATTAGTTGCATTACTCACAGAATTCATTTTTTCAGCTGGTGACTTCACAAATATTTTTTACTTGCTGAGTTCATTCTCAGTAGACATGGATCCTTCAAAATTTGAAGATTTCTTAGAAGAGCTTGCAAGTCAGTGTGCTTCTGTGGAAGAACTGAAAGTTGCTTTTAAACCACAGATGGATCCAAGGTATTACTCCACTTAAATGCTTTTGGTTTTTGCTTTTAGTTTCATTATAACCGTTATGAACTCTGCATGGTATGTAATATTTCACTGATTTTAAGATTGGAAATGTCAGTGTTAAGTAGATGCATCACGATTTACAGCAGTGACTCCAGCAATTGGCTCTTGTGTTAAAGCTGTCTGAGCTTTTATTTGATCTTTCTTAAAAAATATTCTTCCCTGTCTCTGTTGACTTGAGGCAATGAGAGTGCCGGATAATGAAGTGATACAAAAGTATTTTACAGAAGAAATGGGTTTGAACTGCAATACTGCTGTGTTCTGCTAATATACTGTCAGCAAAAAGTCACTTTCAGCCGTCAAAGTTCTGGCCTAAGGATAACCTAAACACCCACTTCAGGTGGTGTAGTCTATGTCCCATTTATTCTGCAGTCCAGCTACTCTGAGCATGGAAAAATAATGTTATGTTCAACTGCTGCTTATTATATCAGTGCTTGCAGCAGTTTTTCACTTTCTGGAGATGGGGGCAAAAAATTTAAGGTGTTTTGGGTATGCTTCCCCCCTCTTTGTTTAATAAGTGCTCCGTGAAGGTAAAGAACCTACCAAATCCTTCAGCTTTTGCTGTGTGTTGATAGCATGATATGGAGATAGCTTTTGTGATAGACATGAGACAGTATTTTTTTAACCCTGCATTCAGGACTAGAGAAACATGAAAAGTAGCTATAAATCATCTGATATGGATGTGATATTTTGGAGGGGAATAGTACTGTATTAAAGTGAGTGCATGACTGATTTCTCTTTTAATCCCCGCACTTGGATATTATAGAGCTAGGCTTGTCAGATGTGTACATCAGATTTGGATAGTACTTTAGATAAACTCAGAAATCAAAGCACCTGGCTTATCTCTGCTTACTAAAATACAATGAGTTGTCTGTTTTAAGGCCAGGAATAATATTTCTTTTCTCCTTTGTTTAAAAATGCATTCACAGAGGAAATAAAAACACTTTGTATTTTGATATATTGCAACTCTTTGGGTTTTTATTTTACTTTACGCTGTGGTATAATTATTAATTCAGGAAAAATGAAAGCTAGCATGGTATTGAAAAATAAGGTGAAACTATTGTACAGCACCAGCTAACACAGTGAAATATGAAAATATATAATCCCAGTCAAATCCCATTTCAGCAAAATAGTCTGGATATTGTTATTACCAGAAAGCAGTTCCATTCTGAGATTTAGACTGTCTAACTAAAAAAATTAAACACACTGTTATCTCATGTGACTTAAATGAAGTGTTTTTCCACATATCATTTCGGTTTTTATTAGTACTGACAAAATAGTAGGTGTTAAAGAAATAAAAAACCCCAAACAACAAAACCTGTGAATTCTATACTATCTTGATAGCTAAGATCAAATTTTTTAAACCAAATTCCTTTCAAAGTTCAAAGGGTGTTTGATGAGAATTATACAACTAAACTGATAATTCTGAAAATTCTGCTGTCTGCACTTTATATACCACAGGAATATGAATTAAACACACTGAAGAAGGGGGAAGAAACAGTAAAATTCAGTTAATTTGTAATAAAAATCTTTCTATTAATTACAAATTTCTGTTACTTAACTTTTCTAGTAAAATCATAGTTCGTTGTGAATGTTTTTGTATCCACTTTGATTGCAAAGAGATGGTTCTTGACAGGCAGCTCAACTTTAGTATCTAACATGTTTTTCTTTTTGTTCGCAGGCAACTATCAATGATGCTGATGTTGGCTCAGTCCAATCCACAGCTATTTGCATTAATTGGAACAAAAGCTAATATAAATAAAGAATTGGAACGACTTGAACAATGCTCTAAACTGCAGCAGTTAACAGCAGATGATCTACTTAGCAGAAATAAAAGACACTGGAAGGAATGGCTGGAGAAATACAGGTAAGGTTTCTCAGTATTGATGACGTTGTTACTTTCCTGCATTTTGAGAACAATGTGTATGTCTCACAAAAGACACCCTGTCTCAAGTAGAGATTAGGAGGATTGAGGAGCACCTGCAGCTCAGGAGTATTATCTACTTGCCATGATCAGTGTCTTTGTTGCTGTGAAACTTCAAGGGCATCTTTGTATTTTGTTTGCTAGATTTTGAGGCAGGGTGAGGGTATAGAAATAACCTAGCATCAAATCTAGTATGAAAAGTGCTTCAAGACTGTTGATGTTAATTCTGACAGAGACTAATTTCAGTTGTGGACTTTTAAGTGCTCACTAACTACAACTGGCTGACCTCTAAGCATTCTATCCTTTGAATTTTTTTCTGAAAGAAAAATATATGTGTTAATACAGAAAACAAGTATTCTTAATCACAGAGTAAAAAAGAAACCATGGCCAGGAAAAACAAATGTCCAGACTGTTCTAAAGCCTAGAAACTTAAGTGTTAGCAGGAGAATGTTTTTGTCAAGAAAATCTCTGAATAGAGCATTAGTTTTTTGGACTGTGTGGATTAGAATAGAGCATTAGTTTTTTGGACTGTGTGGATTAGGTCAGATCTTTCCTCACCTGGGTGCCTGTGATTTTGTTCTCCAGCAAAGCTGAGAGCTTTAGCAAGTATTACTGATAGAAAGTACCTCAAACTGCCTCAGCTGTATTGAATCCCTGTGCTTTTACCAGAACAGCAGAAGCATTAACCAATAAGCAAGCATAGAGATACTTAACAGACAAGAGCTGAATGTGTCAGTGATTGCAGAGCAATGCAGAACAGACCATGCCCCATGTCTTGAACTGGCTTCAGAGAATACAAAAGCTCTGCTGTGCCACTTCCTCAAGCCATGTCAGGACCTCCTGACTGTCCATAGCTGCTTTTAAATGAAGTGGTGTTTTATATTCTGTTGTCATGCTACTTTTTATAAACTGAGAGGATTATAGGTGATGTAGTATTTTTTTAAGAACTGCAAACTAAGGATCTCAAAACCAAGAAAATGTGTCAACTTCTACATGTGGTTCGTGATACAAACCAGTTGTTGTCGCCTGCTTAATTTCAGAGTCCGTTTGCAAAAAGAAATAGAAAGCATTGGTAATGCTGATGCCTGGAACACTGATCGTGTGAAGGTCATGAATTCAAACAATCCAAAATATATCTTGAGAAATTATATTGCCCAGAATGCCATAGAAGCAGCTGAAAATGGGGATTTCTCAGAGGTATGCTATTACTGCTCACTCTCTCTCTAGGCTTGTGTGGATGTGGAGTGGTGCTGTCAATGACTGACATTATACCAGGCAAAATTTAGTTTGGAATCTTGGGCATTATGGGGGTTGGGAATTCACTGTTCAGGAGATCTTTATTGTTTTTATTGAAACTGTGATTTTAATTACTGCAGTGCAGATAATGGAATCAAAAACCTGAATCTGAACTTCACCAGCTTTTGTAGGCTGACCTCAGGACAAGACACTTACCCTATTTTTACTGTCTCTAGAGTGCCTCCCTTTACCTTGGAAGACAGTTGGGGATTAATTTATACTTGTTCCTTGCTGGAAAGTGTTACCTTTTAAAATTTACAGCTTTCACATGTGGCCTTCAGCATGTGGAATGTTACATGCAGAATATGGGGAAATTTATTTTGAGAAATGACATAATTTTTATATAATATTTGCATGTCAAGTTATTTTAGCTTGAGTGTCATACAGACACAAACTCAGCCAGGTACAGTTTTACAATTTGCATCTTATGTATATTGTTCATCTGTTTAGTTTTTGGCTTGTATGGAGTTCATGTATTAAGTACAATATCGTTGCTCATTATTTGGCATGAGGTTCTTCTCCATATCATTTTGCCTTCACTTTCTAAATTCTTACAGCCATGCTATGTTTTTTCTCTAGGTAAGAAATGTACTGAAACTTCTAGAGCATCCATTTCAAGAAGCAGAAGGTTTCCAGGAGGTAAAGGAAGATGCAGAAGAGGAGGGAGCAACTGCTACAGCAGCTGTTTGTGCTCAAGAGACCAGAAGCCGACAACCATATTGCAGCAAACCTCCGCTGTGGGCTTCAGAGCTCTGTGTTACATGATCTTCATAACTGCCTTGTTTTGTTTTTTGCTGTAAACTGAAGACTCTGATCCTCCTTCAGCAGTGAAGAATTCAGCAAGGCAAACATCAAAGTGCTATTAAGTTATTGAAACAACACTGCATTTGGATGCATCTGCAGTGGTCTTCAGCTGTGCTTAGTTTGAAGCAATTGTGGATCATTGGAACAAACCAGTGACCATCAACAGCCCATGTACATCAGTACTCTAAATGTTTAAAGACTGAAAGTCTTTCCTTTGTCCTTACTACGTTGCAAGTAAAAAGCAGTATTTTATGTTGAGGCAGGCTGAACTTCAGGCATCCAAATAGAGTTGTTGTTATGTGAAGACAAAAATAGCAAGTCAGGAATCTGATCTGTTTTTGTCTGATGTCTTAACTAATAGTACTTCTAATATTTATTTACTACTTTCTCTATGCAGGAACTTTTAGTCCTCTTTAATGGAGGAACAGATTCAGTGTTGCTTGTTTGAAGCTATGTTTCATTTAATTATGTAGTTAATTTCTTGTGAACCTTTAGATTGGTATTTAATTGTCTATTTTCAAAGAATTTGTGCAGGCTAGAATTTGGGGGGGAAATTGAATTTTTTTAAGAGCAGAATAAAGGGAGATTATATACATTTGCACTTGAAAACTTGCTGGTGAAGTTTATTCAGGTTCAGTATGTTTGCACACAACACACATAAATATCTACTAAACTCAGGAGTGCAGTTTGTAAGCCAGTTGCCTCGGGCAGGATCCATAAGCCAAATTAGTGTGAGCCTTAAACTACCCGAGCACACAAAGCCAGGTTCGTTGTGTATTTCTTTCTGTGCTCCTAACAGTCTGCCTGTTTGAGAAGTATGCAGGTGAGGTACCTGCTCATCACACTGATGATGGGGTTCTTCCATTCCCTCCCTAGACTTGCACAATTTAGTTTGCTTCCATGGTCTTTGAAAATCTTTACACTGGAAGTTGGCCCTTTAGGAACGTGCTGTTTGCTTGTGTAAAAGATGGAGGATGTGGGAGGAGAACAGGAGCTGATTTGCTTGCAAGTTATTTACAACTTTTCAGTTGAGGCTTCAGGGGGAAGTTTGGCTGCCATTATTGTTAGATCGTCAAAAGAAAGTTGTTCTGTGGTTAGTTGTGACAGCTTTTTGAACTTCTTTTGGAAGGATTGTGTTACTAGTTCAGACACCCAAAAGGTTTGGTTTCATGCAAAGGCTTCTCTTTTCCAAAGAGACCACTGTCTTACACTGTGATTTCCTCAAAGAAATTCTTCTGCTACTCCCATGCAAGCATGGTATGAGCTCAGGTTGAATTGTGCTCTTTTAAGTCTTCTTCAATATGAGCTGTCAGAAAACAGGGAGAACAGTTGGACTGTTGCTTATACGTCTGTATTAATGATCAGTTTGACCTCCTTGCTGTCACAGGACATAGGGGATGTTTTGAATGCTGTGGAGCTGGAGAAACTAACTGATGACAAACTAGAATCTCTGACAAACCCAGCACTTTCTGTGAGATTTTGGAGTCCTTACAGAAAAGGACAAACTAGGTGTATTACCTCGCTCATGGAAGAATCATGTAGTTGAAAGAAGTCTTCCTGGAAGAATCCATTTTTGTGGGAATTTGAGACTTTCATTGAGGATGATCCTTTAAACTTGAGTTACTGGAACCAAATCATTTAATGAAAACTTCAGCAGAAAGTCAGTACTGGGTGAAAAGGACTGCATCAGGGAGGGGAAAGTGTTCGGCAATTTGAGACACTTCTGACATTCCCCCTGCAGAACTTGTGGTCTCTTACAGTGTGCCTGGTCCATAAAGTAGTAGTGGAAGGAGGAGAAGTTGCTCCAAACATCAACATAATCAGCACAGAGTTGTGTTTCTCAGTTTCTATCCTTTCTTTTGGGATGCAGAGGGGAACAGAGTTTTAGAGGAGCTCTGTCCAAGCTTTTTGCTTAACAAAATGGTGTAAAAAGTAATGAATCTTAACCATACCTAAGAAATCAAGTCTTCTTAATGGCATTCCAGTAATCATTTGGGGGGAGGTTGAGTAGGTCTCTATTAATAGTGGTATAGAGAAAGAGAATGATACTAATAACTGTGTGTTTGGACATACAAGAATTTGAACTACCTAATTATTGTGTACCTATATTGCCAAAATCATTGAAGGAGAGATTTTGGAATAATTTACTAGCAAGTTTATCCTTAAAAGGGAAAATGAATGTAACAGTGAGAAATGAAAATGCAGTGATATTTGCTGCTAAATATTCTTTGCTTACGTGTCAGTCACATGCAAGAGGTGTAGCAGGGTTGGAATGATGAATGTAAGCCACTTGGTGTGGCTGCTTTGGTGTGCCACTCAGTAGTTGTATTTGCAATACATGTTCACCACTGAAATTTAGGTTTTCACATGTTCCAACTGCACTGATATCCAACTGCTCTGTTCCCCAGGGCATGCAATAAGATCAGTGTTTGAAGAAATGTGATGATCCAAAGCCAAGTGGAATGCTTGTGCTCTTCCAGCACTCTCATTTCAGAAGGTGGGTCATAGTTTAATCTCTGATAATAGTGAGTTTCTTCTGTTCTTGTTCCTGGAGCAGTGTGGAAGCAGGAGGTTGTTCAGGACAATTAGACCAAATTTTGTCCAGGTTAGAACTGTGTCACTTAGCTCAGCTGTTCAAAGAGAAGGGAATACAGCTTATAGCATTTGGGAGTCTCAATACCTGAATCATAATTTGCTTCTTGATTTTTACAGCTTGTATTTGCAATAGGTTCTGAAAATAATATTTCTTACTAGTCAAATATTCGGGTTATATAAAAAGCCATTGAGTTGTGCTCAAAGTGAAATGGTGACTCTCCTTATCAAAAGCTTTCTGTGGAAATACTTGATTAGACTTAGCCTGTGGCTATACCATATATCCTGAAGTACCCTTGCATAAAATAAGGGGTACCCAGACACCAAAACTGAAGTGAGAGCCTCTTGGAGATGAATCTCTGGATAGTCTCAAGTGATAGTGGGACTCCTTTCATGACTTGGTAAGATTTCACCGTAACTCTGCTTCATGAGCTTGTAAATCTACAGTTGCTGAATGTTTTGCTGCCAGCTCTTATTTTGGAATGTTGTGTGGGTTGCTTTAGAGTTTTTTTATTTGTGGGTTGGGCTGGGTTTTTTTTTCCCAAATAAGTACTACAGATTTGAGTCTTTTATTAAAAGTAATAAAATTTGCAATTTTAATATGCTTGTTCATGCCTATTTCCTGAAAGTTTTACTGTTAACCATACTGTTCACAGATGTGAACCCAACAGGAGCATTTCACAATGGTGTCACATCCAGTGTAAGATCACAGTCTGTATTTTAAATAGTGCTGCCACCAGCCCTCTCTTTGCTACCTCTGTGTATGGCCAGCTAAGGCCTTTAGGCATTTGGGAGAGCTGACAGCAGGTATGTGTGGTTTTCCTCAGGAGTTACACTGGGGTCATGGAAAAGCTAAAACTGTGCCTTTCTACAGTCACAGTGTAGTGCCAAGCAGCAAGATCCCAAACATCTCTGCGCAGATGCTGACTGGCTGCTCCCTAAGGAGGGAAGTCCAGTGGCTTCAGGACAAGACATCAGCTTGTACCAGAAGCCAGTCCTATATAGTCCTGAAGAGAAGTCAGATAAACAAGCAACTCTCTGCCTCCTCAGGCAACAAAACAGCTCACTCTGCAAGCCACTTGCTCTTGCAATCCCCTTTTCTGTAGAACGGAAGGCAGATAGTTAATTAAATACAGCACAGGTAAAACAACAGACACTGACTTTGGAACCAAAATAAGAGCAGAAACACTCAGATCAACTTCACAGTTGATATATTCCGACTCTAATACTTACTTCCAGTTAAAAAAAAAAACCAAAAACTTACCTATACATCATCAGAAAATAATCTTACTCAATATTCCATAGTCCTGGTAACATGCTTGCCAGGGCTGTAGCTTTCAATAACTGTCTCCTACTGAGATAATGTACTCCTGATGAGTATATACAAATTTTAAGCAACTGTGACTCCAGGATCTCAACATACTCCAAAGATGACTGCCTCTCTATAACATTCTCATACCATGAAGTTTAAAGTTCAGTTGTCTCTTTTCATAATATAGGGGAAAAAAGGAAAAGGAAAATTAGCAAATTGAAAATGTGATCCTTCAGTTGAAAGCAGTAGTTGGAATATATTAGGAATTAAAGGTTTATTTTTCTTTTGTGATGCTGAATTTCTGTTTTAAGTGTTTTAAATAATCACCACAAAATAAGATGCTTAGCTTAAATTAAGGATAAAGAAACTAAGTTTGGCACGTGATCCAACAATTACCAAGTGCTTGAATAGTCAAATATAGTATCTCCTAGCAGATCACCTTGGCATATATCTTCTTCCACTATGACTAAGAGTCTTCAAGAAATTAGTTATATTTAGATTAAGAATTAGTATCAGTTTGAAAATAAACCACATGAAATAACAGGTACTAATATCTGTGGGAATATTTGTACCTCACACCCATCTCTCCACAGTTTTAGGAAGTATCTGTTAATTTATTCACATACATGTATTTACATTGAAGGAAATTCACATCACTGAAAATACAACATTTACACATTCACAGATAAACAGTTTTGCACCCTCTCCTGTGTTAAGAGCAGGCACTCAGCTTTTCTATCTCTGCAATAATGACAACATCAATTTTCAGCAGATCAAACAACTGGCAGGGTTGGTGAACTTCATCATCATGCTCTGTATATGGTGGTTATATTCTTCAAGCTTTTAGATGGCAGATTATTTCACTGAGGAAAAACACCTCTTGCGTGGTATTTGCATAAGCTTCTGTAAATCATAAGCATATACATATAGTTTCTGTTTTACTGTTTTATCAGTGAACTAACTCTATAGAGTTCAATTATCCTTGTAGTAGTTATTAAAGTTGATTCGCAGCAGAAAGTCCTCCAAATGTGGCTGGTATCCTCTATTTACAAGCTTTGTTACCACTGGAAGAAAACAGAATAAAATAAGCTTCAACTAAGAATAATATTGTAAAGTCATCCTTTACAGAATATGTGCCTTTTAATTAAAAAAAAAGCATAATGCAGAAATCTGAGGACAACAGAAACAAATTTGTATTTTAACATAAGTCCAGTATTTCTTTCTGGAATTATAAAATATTTCAAATAAGATGCAAAAGAAAGGCTATGTGTCCGTTCTAAGTGAAAATGTTTTACTCTAACAAAGCATTTCCTTATCAAGTTGCTTTCATAGAAACATAGAACTCATCAAATCTTTCACAATAAAATGGTGTGTTCTTATCGTAATTTCAACTGACCAGGAAGCATATTTATGTCCGCTGGTGACCTCTGTGAAAGAAGCAGTTCTGCTGACATTTTCTTGAGCAAAGTCCATTGTGAGAGAGAAAACCAAAGAGAAATTTCTAGGACAAACCCCTCAGGCTCTATGAATGAACAAACCGACTGTTCTAAACACCCTTAATTACGAAGGAAAAAAGCCAGTAGAAACTCCCTAAACTCACAAACATCCCATGCACTAATAATCAAGGGAATTAGCATGCAGCAGCAGCATGCAAGGAAGAAGGGGAAGTGTATTATTAGAAATTATAGCCCGAGCCAAAGCCATTGAAGTCCAGACAACTTTGTATTGGCTTTCAATGGATTCTGGATCAACCCATTGTGGAAAGGGAGCATTGTACAATACATGGTGACTGAAGGTACAAGTGGAGATGAACAATCACATATTTGTTTGGTAGTGCTTAATAAAGAGGGTGTAAAGAACTGGATCACTCATCAAATTTCCTTACGGAATGGTCTATTAATCTCTGTCCATGAAGTAACCATAGATCTCGTAGTATGGGCTTAGGTGGCTCCCAGAGGTGTTCTGACTTCCTGCAGAATTTGGAAGCAGCCATTCTAACTCATCCTGAAATATCTGTTTTTGGTCCTTTGACACCATTTTTGGACATCCTTAAAGAATAAAAAGGGCAGCTCATTTCCTGAAGAATATAGTCTGAACTAGAAAATATTCTAGCAAAATAAATCTAACAAAAGCACTTGCACCTCTTTCAGGAATTCGAGATTCAGGTCTTTTTTCTAAAAAAAGGAACCCAAACCTCATGAACCACCTTTGTACTAGAGGAAGGATATGTAATACACTAAAAACACAAGCAAGATCTGAAAGAGAAATGGAAGATAACCATTTCATCACATTATATCCTAAGCTGACAGTGATGTGAAATTTTATCATGTTAAAGGAAAGAACTTTTGGCAAATGATCCACATAGTTGAAAAACACTTGCCTCGAGCATGTGCTAGGAGGTTCTCTGAGCTTTAGTCCAACATGGGAATCAGAATTTTCAAATCTCCTACCAGTGGCAGAACTCAACTAGTGCATATATATCTAAAATTAGTTCTAAGTGGCATCTATTTCTCATTGGTGCCAATATAAAGTTCCAGAACTCAATTCCAGAGAAGAGAAAAAAATGTATGCACATAAGTAGAGCTAAATACCAAATACTTATTTTGTAAATTAGGGAAAACTTACAGTCAGTTTTGAAATACCTGTTGGATTTCTTGTGTGAACATCTTAATTGATGTATATGGCAGATCTTTGCAAATCACAATAACACAGTTTTCATTTGGGGACTACATTTCCAACACTGCCTGAGTATACACATCTTGCTACTTTTACATTATCCTACCAAAACATTCCAGTTGTCAGTTGACCTTTTCTTCTATCTAGAATTTATGCAATTTCTTACCTTTGAATAAGAAATGGGAGTAATACTTGAAGGTATTGTATGACTGCTGCATCAGACCGAAGTTGGGATGAACAGCCATTTGCTTCCCCGCATCAAAGCTCCACGACTGAGAGATGAGCTGGCTGCGGAACTTCAGAATAAGGCTGAAGATGCTGTGTATAATGTTCATCACAGGGGCTGCCTTCTCTGTCAACAGACCCCTAACAGAACAAAAACGACTTCAGAAATTAGTTGATGCAATTTATTGGTTGTAAGACTACAAATACAAAGGAGTGACAATCCTTTGGGTTAAAGATAATTGCTTAAAAAAATCCCCAAGACTGCAGCCAATAGATTTTAAACAAGGTAACTAAACCTAACAAAGTTTACTTGCACTTCCAAAACACATGTATTTGCCCTGGTGTATCTGATTTCTAGAATGACAACTGCATTTGCAAAAGAGATTAAACTTAACATCATGCTCTGAGTTTCCTTAAACCCTAACCCTAACCCTATCCAAACAGCAGCTCCAGGCATGTCTTTTCTAATTAAAACTGAAAAAGAGAGACATGAGAGATTTTTTTTCCCTGTTAACAATTTCTGTTCCTTATCACCTCCCTCCATCTCACCACTTTACCATTTCGGTGTACACTCTTCAAGAAGAAACCAAATAAACTCTAACTCCTTTCCTTTTAGTCACACCACCCCTCTGCCTCATGGACAGTAACCAAGGGGCTAAAAGCCTGTGATTTCTAAAAGACAGGTGTCTCTTGCACTACTCATAAATCTGGACAGAGGCATCTTTTTGGCCCTTCCAAGCCCAGCCCTGGTCACTGCACATATACTAAAAGCGCATACAATGTACAGGAGATTGATTTTACATCCTTTAGCAAGGCTTACTGTGCACACTGCTCATGATGAATGAAACAGCAGTAATTTAAAAAGGCCATTAACGAGGATGGGGTGAAAGAAAAAGAACTGTGGTAAGTGTGCCTTTAGTTTAGGGCTCTTAGTTTAAAGCTGTCCTGAGTAGACTGGAAGCTTGCAAAGGCACAGTGAACAGGAGAGGGAGGTAATTCAAGGAGTCCAGGGAAATGAAAAGGATGGATAGGTGAGAAAAAGTGTCAAAGCACAGACCTTGTAAGATGCCATGAAGTTTATTTCTTACATAAGAGCACTTTCATATGTAAAGACTACTTAGTGTGTCATATAAAAGCCAGTTTTGCACAAATACATTAGGCTACGACTGGCTACTCCATTAACATATATTTGAAGTAAAAATAAGTATGGTAGCTTGCCTGAAGATTGCTTTGTTGAGGTATTCAGCATGTGTTCTGTGAATTTCTTCCAGGTTGCCCACAGAAGATAGTTTGTTTCCAAATTCACACCATGTAACGTGAAGAATCTGATTAGCAATGTAACCTTGAATTACTTTCACAAAATGCTGCATCTCATGTTTATACAGCTGGAGCTGTCGAAACTGAACAGAATTTGATGCACGACTCACTAAAGCTGAAAATAAAAGCAGAAATGTATTATCATCCACAGAGGCCATCTAAAACCAGAATTTTTAAAGGAATGAAGGTTTTTGTTAGTAGAGTCTGTTTAAAATGCCAAAGAAGATCCTTAAGAAAATTGTGGCTTTTGAAGTTTGACATGACTGTGTATAAGCAATTATCAAGCAGAGGGTGCTGAAGGCATTTTAAACAGGATGCTCTCTCATTCACTTGTCACATTTACCAGTGCGCTTTAAGTGAAACCAAACATCCTTGAGGGTCCACACCATGTGCTTGAGCTGAAGCAAAAAGGAGAAGATCTTGTTGTATTTATTCATGCAGCTCTCAGTAATGACAATGTTCAGAGGCCAGTCAACCTACAAGAAATAACAGCGCTGATCATACTACATTTTTTGTTAGAAATGAAAAGATTATTTAAAATACAACTATTTCAACAATTATTATGTATTTTAATAATGTAAGGCAATGGCCAGGCTAAGTAAATCCTGTAGTTTCCATTATACGATTATTTTACTCCATTGTTAGAGATATTTCATTCTTATGAACATATTCACCTTACCATTGTGAAGTGAATGGTAAGAACCATGGCATAACTGCAGTATTCTACCTTGCTCCACACTTTCTTACCTTGTACCTGAGCTCTAAGCAACTCAGAGCATCTGGTGCGTTGGGCTTGAACATTTCTGGGAGATACTTGAGGGCAAAAGAAAGATTGGAAGCAAGCTGGGTGTCACCATGAAGACTGTACTGTAGTGCTTTATTTAAGATAGAATTAAGAACCAGTGGATTCAACAATTCACCAGGTGTTTGTCCTGATCCAAGCTAGGAGTAAAAAAAAATATATATAAAAAAATCCTAATTACACCATATTAATAAAAGTCTTGGCTCCTGAACAGAGGTGATTTAAAGAAAATGGCGAAGTGATGACTACCCCACCTTGACTGGAAGTTTTTACTTCTGCCATAGGGATACATGAACAACAAAAGAGGCAACTTCTGAACTATTTGCTATTCACAGCATGGAGGTAATCTCATTACCTGCATTGATTTTTTTTCATGTGCCTGCTGTGGTTCAGAACCTGCTACAAGTTCCTCCTGCAGAGAGTCTTTAGAAAGCCAGGGACCCAACTGGAATTAATCTGACTTGAATCTGCCAATCTCATCACCTCAGCACTCTCAGAGGTTTACAAATAAAGCTATTCATCAAACTAAATCCCCAGGTGCTTTCCCTAGTTGGGTCTAAAGCATTTTCATGACTCAGAGAAATGCATTAACTCTCCTACAGCTGCTTATCTCCACTGGCAACCTTCTGTATCAATCCAGGCTATCCCTCTTACCTTGCTGTCTTCCCCATGAACACAGCAGTAAGTAATGAAAATACTGTTTCATCAGAGGGCCCAGCACTCTCTTCATATGCCCTCCCCTCTGCTCTCTATTTGAGGATATTTAAGGAAAGAGTAGGTAGCTTGCCATACAGGCCTCTCCATTGGATTTTAGCAAACTGCAAGAGGCTCTTCCAGCCTTGCTGCAAGCAAGACTTCTCCACACAGTACAAAAGAGGAAAACAGGAGCTTCTAATTCACACCATTCCCTCATTACCCACCCAAATCAATTCAGAAGTATCAAGGTAAAGTATACACCCAAACACTAGGGTTTAGACAACAAGGCAAATACCTTCTCAAACAATAGGTCACTGAGTGACTGAGCAAACTCCCCATCTTCCATTAACAAAAAGTGTCTCAATGCTTCAAAATGCTTCTCTACATTCAGCTCCACGAAGTAGTAATCAACTATTGCTTTGTTCACAAGAGAAACACTAAGAATAAAAACACAGAAAAGGTATTATACTTACATGCATCTCCTTCCTTACTGTTAACATTCAGCTGCGGCAACATCAGATTAATGCTCCAGTATTTAACTCAGATATCAAAGATAAGATGTTATTCATATAGGCAAAAAACATGAGACAAAAAAATCTTTATCCAGAATATACCAGAATTAAAACCTACCCCTTCAGATAATTGGGTTTTGAACAGTACTGGGGAAGTATTTTAACACTGGCTACATACAGTGATCTTTAGAACATGCTGATGGGCCTGGAGCAACTTTTTATCAATAGCCTTCTTACCTCTGCCACCTACACAAACAGATTAAGAAAGACTATTATATCCCCAGTAAGAATATACCAATTGATAAAGCTCTGTCACTACATATTAAGGGCAGGTCTATACTAAAGTTTATAGGATAGTGTAGGTATTCAACCTAGCTTTAAACAATTTAACTTGCCTATCAGGGATAGGCTAATTCTGGCAGCCAACCAGATGTCTAAAATTAAGTTAGATAATAACATCTTTCTAAATTGCACCAAACTTTGAGTATAGCATACTCAGAGCTAGTAGGTGGAAATGCAAACTTAGAGGAAAGCAGATTCTAAAAGGAGTGTCTGTGAGTAATTGTTTTCATGACAGAAGCTAATCTTGCACAAACAAAACCTTTTTTTTTAAATACTATTAAATATACTAATTAAACAGTCCAATATATATATATATGGTTTCCCTATATATCCCAACAGTAACAAGAACAGCTTCTATTATACTTCAAAATAGCCTTGAAGCTGGAGTTCCCATAGAAACATGAAAAATACACTGATCAGTATGATGAGCTTTAAAGTAAACAAAAGACTTTTCTTTTCTTACTCCCTTAGCTTTCATCTTTCAAATAAAAACTAGCACATATATTGCAAAGAATATACCTTCTTTTTAAAAGAACAATGAAATTAATGGTGTCAAAATACCTGCTGTGTAATCTACAAGCTGGAGAGAGTGAACACTTCCCTTTGAGCCCTTATATTCCAAATAGACATTTAAATTTTTAATTTGCACATAAACATTTGAATTTATGTTACTATTTATCACACGGATCTGAACTTTTTAACTAGCAATGGACTATTTACTGAACTACCTCTAGGAGCAAAGAGCAAATTTAAGATATCTATGTGCAACTCCTGTCTCAAAATAGAATACAACATTAATTGCTAAACTAATTGCAAAATTCCTAACAAATACCCACTGAGATACAAGTGGAGCAGTAATAGAACGTTTCATCAGCACTGGCAGAGACAAGAGCTCACTCAGCTGTACAGCAGTTTCATCTGTTGCAGACTGCACCATAGGATCCACAGGAAACGTGTACGATCTTGGTATCACATGATGCAAGAGATGAGACACTGGCGGTTCTGCTAAATTTAAAAATACACAAACACTGTAAGTTATTATATTTAAGAAGCTTAATTATATGCTCCTATTAAACTCTATATACAAACACTTCTAGGTTAGAGAATCATAACATGTCAAAATGTATTTCTCATCTTTGTGCCAGGAGCAAATTTTTTGGCTATTGCAGTTCAAGAATTTGGTAATTTACTGGTAAGTCAGGGGTTTCTTTGGCATTCAGCTTTCTTGCTCAAGTTTACCATATCTTCTATCAATCTGCTGTTTCAACAGTTCTACTCACACATCAAATCATAACTATCTTGATATTTTTCAATACAATATTGATCTGATAAGGCTTTCAAATAAGCTTGTTCTTTCTTCCATGTATCTTCCTCTTCCCCTTCCTCCTCCTTTGTTGTGGGAGCATTAGCTTCAGAAAATAAAGTTTCTTGAGGCACAGTATCTTGTGGAATGGCTTTTTCAGGTCCTTCTCTCTAAAATTCAGAAATGAACAAATTTTATGAGAGATTCTGGCTTTGTCTACTCAGGCTTAATGTGCTCCTAGAGATAACTGCCTGGCTGTTCCAAATGAAAACAGAAGAGCCTACTCACCTGTATGTTTCAGCTATGTAAAAACAATATGATTTTACAGCGACTACTAGATTAGGACAGAAATTTATTACTGTAACTACCAGTGTGTTTACTTCTTTGAAGGAGAAAATAAGCCCTCTCATCAACTACTTTTTTTCTTACCTGTAAGCTCTGTGAGGAATCTGGAGAAGAGTCCTTGCTGACAACATCTGCAATTACTGTAAATACAATTAAAGACAGCATTTACTTAGACCTACTTATAATACTTAGTTCACACTTCAGATCTGCTCATAATGTTTTTCAAAATTTCTGTACAAACTATCATGGAAACAATCACACCAATAACAGTACCTCTCCCTAGCCCCACCCAGGCAGTTTTATGCATGTTCTCCACTTAAGAACGCCAAAGGTCCTGTTTCATAAAGATTCAGGCTAGAATTTTAATGCTTTGTTTCTTTCAGATAGGAGACAACATTAAGATCAAATTCTTTCCTCTGAATTCTAGCACTATATGAAAAGTTATGCAAGGAATTAAGTAGTAAGTACCGATTTAGAAAAGAAACATTTACAGTTACTTTCACAAGCCCTTAAACAAATGCTGACTGAATAAACCTAATTTTATTTTACCTTCTTGTTTCTTTTCTATTGTATTTTCATCATCTTTAATATTAGCATCAGAGAAGTCTGTAACACCATCAGACATCTGTGACTGTGGCAGAGTCTCTTCCTTAATTTGTGATGGTTTTGCTTCCTTTCTGCTCCCCTCAGCAGAAGATAAATCTTCACTGTACAGAAGTGTCTGAACTGTGGAGCTGGATGAAGAACCCGAAATGGTTTTACGATGAGGTATCGGATCGTTTTCTGTAGATGGGGCCCACTTCCCTATTTGGATGCTTGACTGGGATGCATGTCCAAATGGGCTCCAACGGGATTTCAAAGGCTCTGTATCCGAAACCAGTTCCCCGATTTTGATGTGCGACTGTGAAGCATGCCCATGGATGTTCCAACGAGGCCTGGCTGGGACCACCTCTGACACATTTTCACCAATCTTGATATTGGCATCAGATGCATGACCATGGATGCTCCATCGAGGCCTTGTAGGAGCTACATTTGATACATACTCTCCAATCTTAATATTGGCTTCTGAAGCATGTCCATGGATGTTCCACCTAGGCCTCGAGGTCTCTATCTCTGAAGCATATTCCCCAATTTTAATGTGAGCTTCAGAAACATGCCCATGAATATTCCATCGGGGTCGTCTAGATTCAACTTCAGAAGTATAGCTGCTGCTTTTTATGTGGGAGTCTGAAGAGTGCCCATAAGGACTTGAACGTGGCTGGTAAGTGTCCACTTGAGATACGTATTCTCCCACTCTAATGTTGGCATCGGATGTATGTCCATGAATATTCCACCGTGGCCTTCTGTCCTCCACATCAAATACATTTTCCCCAACTCTAACATGACCCCGCCAAGCTGCAGATGGTCTGAGAACTGTATTAAAATCATACTCGCTTTGTTGAGGCAATGGTGCATTGTCTTCTTCTGGTGCTCCTTTCAAGACAGGCTGACTTTCATTTACTTGCAAAGTCTCAGAAAGATCTGAGTTAATACGTCGGAACGCTTCATCTAGCAAAGATCCTTGCATCCTAGCTGCAACAGGTTGTTCATCTTGTGACTTTGATAAGAAATCTTCTACATTCACATTGGATTCAGGCAAGGAGTCAGTGCTGTATAGAGGACTGCATGCTTTCTCTGAATTTTGGAGATTGCTTTCAGGTCCTGTTGCTTTAGGCTGAAAATGCTCATCAGCATTATTATTTGCTGTCTCTGGCATAGGCAGTGCTTTGTCAGCAGAAGCAGCACACTCCTGTTCAGGCTCTGATTCTTTTCTGCCAACTGTCTCTTCAGAATGCAGAGGTTTCACAAAAGACACCTAAAAAAGAAATAATTATTATACTGTATGGTTAGTCACATAATTAACCTACTAATTAGGATATCACCTTATTACAGAATTAACACTTTTCCAATTTTTCTGAGGTACTATAAATGATAACTACTCACCTTGTTGTTACAGTGAACCTAGTGTTTACTAAACTGAAATGAACCATGAAATGAAGTCCCTTTAGGGAAACTTGGAACAGCAACTTGAAGTTTATGTAAGAAAATAAACTCACCTGTGAAGGTGGATCTTTCTCAACAGGATTTTTATCCAAAGCCAACTGGCACTGTTTATGAGGAATAATATCTAATTTTCTCCTGTAGTTTCCATCTGGAAGTTTTTCAAGCATTTCCTACAAGTAAAAAAAAGACAAAAGTCTTTTAAGTACCAAGTATCAAATTTTCTACATTACATTTCTTAGATCTTTTTAGGAGGTACCTCAATGCATTTTTGATCTTCTAACAGAAACTTAAGACGGGCTGTTTCCAACTTGTGTCGCTGGATTTTCCATAATGTTCTTTGTTCCCTACGGGCTGCATCATCAGAAAGTTTGCTATAATGGTCAATTAATTCCTGCCTAAATGAAGGTAAAAAAAAAAGCTAAGTTACAGATTTTTGCATACTGGTTTTCACATTCCTTTCTAAAGAATAAGACCTTTTAGCACTTCAGAACTGAGAAGTGGTTTTTAAAATGTAGACGCCAGAGGCTTCAGACACAGAATAAACAGGTGGAAAACACGTGACTGTATTCTTAGTCAACATGTATTTCTGTAATTAGTAGGTCACTCATTTGTCTTAAGTAATTTTAGATGAAACAGAAGAAAGTGAAATATCAATCTAACTCCATCTGCTTTTTACTTCTGCTTTGACATACATGTGACCATTTTTGCTGTGGACTCCGCTTTTAAATTTTAAGATGTAGTTAAACTTTTTCCTGAAATTTCGATTATAACAAAACCCAGATTGGATAGGATTGGCACAAAGGAGTGGGTCCCAGATTTTTCGGCCACTAACCATTTCTAACAAAATTGCTCACAGATTACCCAAAATCCTTACATCTGTCTTCTAACTGCAAACCTTACCCTTGTAAAACAGCATTTGGGAACTACTAGTACCATAAATTTTAACACAGAATAATTTTTTCCTGAGGTCTTCATGGTGGTTTTGGAGACTACTCAGATACATTTACCTTGCCTTTTTTTCCAGTTCTTCTTCTAAAGCTTTCAGTCTTTTTTCTCTCTCTCTGAGCTCTCGGGCATAGCTGAAATCATCATCAATCTCCTCCTGCTTTATCGCAAGACGACGCTGCATAAATATTTAACACATTTAAAGGCCACTCTCAATACCACCTGTAACGCACACATCTGCATGAAGTTTTTATGTGTACCCCATGACCTATTAATTAAACTTCAGTACAACATATCCTTTCATTTATTTGTCTAAGAAATACACCTGGCCTCCAGAAACACTGAGAGATACCTCTTGGTCCTTTGCAAACTGCTCTTTCAGCTTCTGAAACTGTTCCCGTTTCTTTGCATCCAAAGCCATTCGTTCTGATGTTTGCTTGTCTGTATTAAAATGAAGATATTGTTAGTTTGCATTAACAAAACCACTAGAAAACACATAAAATGGCACTTTAACTTACCACTAATGGCTTTTAGTACTTTGCTAGCAGTTTCCCGAGCATGAACAATTAATTCTTGTTTGGCTATTTCCATGTGCAAATCCTAAAAAAAACCAACCAAAAAACCACGGTGGAACTTTTTCTATTATTTTAGACTTGAAATACACTGCTGCACAGACAGATGCACATTTTATAAAGGTTATTAATCAATTAATAAAATACAGAAATATGGATAAAACAAGTAAGTAAATGGAAAATCTAGTATTAAAATTAACACTCCAGATTTTAAAACAAACCAAATCCATCTGATATATACATTAAACTGATGGAATCTGAAAGACAGAAGTCTCTTTGTAGCTACAATGTTCTGAAAAAACAATTAGCTATGGAAATTACAAATAGTCTTATCTGGTTACTAATTACCTTATCTCATTAAATTAGAATCTAACAATCTTTTCAGTAGGAGGACAAATCTCCTGCTGCAAAGAACTAAGATTGAAGTCTAACACACATTTGATAAAGGAAAAGGCCAAAAATGTCAACACACCACCTATACTTTTGAAAGCTGTATTAAGTAAGTTTATTTGCTGCGATAGCAATTAAAGCTGTAATTAACCCATTAAAAAAATCTGACTATAAATTCTTTAGAAGTTATAACAAAAATGAAAATTGAGTATTTCTGAAAAAAAATCATAACAAAGTATTTATTTGTTTATTCATTTACCTTTTCTTCCTTGCTTATGGAACTGTATCGGGCAATTCTTTCCATTCGACCCACGTACACTGCACAATCTCTCTCTATTTCTTTCAGTTCTTCAAGCGAAAAAATAACTGAAATCCGGGGTACAGGTATATCTGACCAACATATATAATGCTGAAAAATGAGAAATTTCCTTTTACATACATTTTAAAAAGTGTAAAATTTTATATTATGAATTCACTTTTTTTTTTAACTTAGTCATGCTTCAAGACCTGGACACAAACCTCCATACAGGATCTAAAATTTTTATTAATATCATCTTTTAGCACTTACATAATTCAAAGTAGGAGACAAAGGTACAATGTTCTACAACTTGGATCACAGGTCAAATTGTTCTAAATGTCTTAAATTTTCCTTTTCTGAATATCCAAATTAACTGAGCACGAGCAACTCAGTGCTGAACACATCCCTCCTGTCAAAAGTCAAATTTTGTTCACTTACATCCCTCACAGATCCCCCCTCAGTAGGAACTCTCTGGGACAGAACTAACACACCTACAGGAGACAGCTCTGCACAAGACATAAGCCTCAAAACTACAGCCAGTGCACACCACAGAATACCTATTCTTTAAGTATCCTCGGTCTTTCTACTCTGTCTCAACATCCCTAAATCTCTGAAGCTATTCTGTTAAGTGCAGAAAACAGATAACTGAGCTTGAAGGAAAAAACCAAAGAAGCAGACAAGCACACTCACGCTAGATTCCCCAGTCTACTGGTAAAAGCCAGAAGATGGGATGCCCAGGGCTGTATTCCTGGGAATGTGTTAGCCTAAGCAGAAGGGAAGACCCAGCTCTTGAGGGTATTATCAAAAGAAGGATGAAATGTGCCTGGCACCCTCAGACAGATGGAAGATAATTAAGCCTGGGTGCCATATGACCTGGGGGAGAGCCTGCATTAGTGACGGATGAGGCTGTAAGTTATCGTGGAAATGATGGCTGACACTTTTATAAAGAGCCCAGTACTACTGGGACACCTGAGTCATGGTTTGGGAATAGTTATCAGAGCAGACTCAGGCGAACTGGCAGAGGGACATGCACTTGAGGTATTAGGCTTATACCTGGTACTAAATAGCTGATAATGAGATGTTCTGCTCTGTCGAGACTGAGCAGCTATGATCTTAAAAGAGAGAGAATACCAGCTACCTGAGAATGTCTAGAGACTTTAGTCTGCTCTCTGGTTGTTTTACTTCTAGACTTACATAGAGAAGAGGGAAGACACAAAGGAGTTGAACATGTTTTTCGTATCAAGGACAAGAATCGTTCTGCAAAATATCAATGACCTGAACTAGTTAAGCACTTCTTTAAAATGCAGTGATACAGCTGAAAGAGTTATGCAGAACTGAGCCAAGACCTGGTAAGTGAGGCAGCTTTAAACCAAAAAGAAGTAGCGCAAGAAGCGGAAGGCACTTATTTGGACACACACCTAAAACACTTCTGTTTTCAATAAAAGTAAAGTAAGAAATATAGCATGTGCATTGTATATGATAAATCAGTTAAAATGCATATTTCTGCAGTGAGGTGGTAGCAAGTAGAGTAGTTAATTAGCTCACAAGTATTTGAGAGTAAGTAATTGCCTTTCATGATCCTACTTAGGCAATACTGGTTTTCGATAAAGGAGTAAACTTGCTAAAAACCTGGACTCTTGTTCTAAAAAACCATGATTTTCTCAATGTAATACAAAGGAACCAAACCAAAACTTACCCTAGGACAGCACAATTTCAACAAGTTTATGGTTTTCCCACATATGTATACATCATTAGCAATATGTTTAAGAAACACTGGGACACAGTCTTCTACTTCTTTTGAAATCAAAACATAACCATGAGTCCAGTAATGTTTATCTATATAACAAAAAGATGAAAGTATATATTTTAGTTATTTAATTAACAGCACATATCATATAAATTAGAAATGCTCCATAGATATACTATACCTCTGAAACAAAGATAATCCTCATTCACCTGAATCATAAATTCTCCATAAACATCTCTGAATACACCACTGTATACCCAATCATAGATAAATCTAAAAATAAAAAAAAAAATTGTACAATATTGATAATCAATCCTCTTGCCTTCCCACCTTTATTATAACAAGCAGTTTGTATGTTCTTTAAAATTCCAAAAGACACAAGCTACACGTGGGATAAACAACCCAGCAATTAAGTGCTGTGACACTGCTAGTTAAATATACAGGAGATTGTGTCTCTACACTTTTCTTAAACCATTTTTATACAGAACATTGCAGTGATAATTAGTTTAGATAAGAGAACAGTACCTCAATTAAAACAATAGCTTTATTTATGCATATCAATTTACTAAGCGCATACAGAAAATGTATAGTGAACTTTGCAGCACATCAAGGGCATAGTGAGAGGAAAGCAGAAAGGATTTATTTTAAATAGAGGTAATTTCAGCAGGGAGAAATTAAGAGGGCATAAAACAAAGATGCAATACCAAGCCCTAGAGGTATTTTTGATATACATGCAATAATGAGAACTACTATTTTGGAATATTTATTCATGCTTTTTCATATTTTCTCTCTGTGAGCCAAACTTTGGAAGAAATAAAAAACTCACAAATTTTTATACAACACAATCTGATGCTATAGATAAAAAGGCTCAGAGATCCTTGAGGATTTTTTTTTTTTTTACTTAACACTATGCGACAAAGAGGAAGCATTTAACACAGCAACCACTGTTCAGTTTTAACGTTGTAAAGTAAAAAGTTAAGAACTTTTAAAGTATTAAATCTGATGCTTCTATTGTTTATTTGAGCAACAAATTGTATTATTTAATTTCTTTCAGGTTAATAAATGTGTGGGATAACATTTTTTGCAGACAATAGATGCTTCCTTCCAGGGTGGTCCTGACTGAGTATAATTGATGCTTCAATAGACATCTGCAACAAATTTAGGAATCAATGCTGCAAGCATCACACACTAGTGTCATACTTCCAGACTTTTTTAGGTTCCATGTGATGCCCTTGGTATTTCAGAAATCTGACTTCATTCTATAAACAGCAGGGTAGTAGCTGTGAAGATATTTCAGTGAATCTTCTGATAAATCTGAAATTAAATTTCTCTGAAGATCATTTCATGGAGAAGGAAGAAACCACAAGAAGGGTGGTCACAGGCAGAATCTTAAATTTAGAGCATTTTGACAGACTTTTGTTTTCTCTTCTAAGTATCATTACCTCTATTAAGTAACGTTGCAAACTGATGATGGACTGTAGCCATAATTCCTGTAAATAGCTATTAAAAAAAAATTACCATATCTTCAGAAGTCTATAAACTAATAATTTCTAAATTGATGTGCACTGCTTAACAAAACTGTTGCAATCCAAGGAACTCTACTTTTAATTACTCCTATTATCAGTTAGTTACATCTACTTAACAAACAACACGTATTTTATTCGTTTTTGATTACTAAAAAGCATGAACTTCCCCAGTCTGTACAACAAGAGACACTTGTCAGTTTCCAGTTGCAGGATTTTAACTCAGGTATGAGGGGAAAAAAATCCAAGTCTTAAATTCCAGTATGAATTTCCACAACCAGCAGCAAGAAAGAAGTCTTATTTACATGTATTTATTTACTAATACAGTCACACATAAACCCCTTTTGTTGTTATTGAGCTGAAAAAAAGAGGGAAAGAACAGCAAAAGTAATTAATTTTAATATTTATTGCAGATACAGATGTATTTTTTTCTGAAAATGCTAAAAGCCATTGCTAAACATGCAGAGTTACTCACCAGAATACCAATTCATAACTCTTAAATTCAATTATGCAGAGAACAGTATGGACACACCTTGTGTACGGTTCACAGCTTGTCTTCAACAAAGACAGAAGAACTGGATAATGCTCATTGCTACAATTGTTGAGAGCCTCTTTGTACAGATATGAAAGCAATTTAACACCCTAAAAATGAAAAATATTGTAACATTAGGCAGAAAACTTCACTACAACTTTAATAACAAAAGACTCATAAATGCATGACTTTACAAGTTTCACTAGACACAGAAGGCAGGATTCATGTCACTTCCTCCATCTATCTGCAGTTAAAATCACTTTACCGGAGCTAGTTACCTCAAGCTCACTTAATAGTCTCTAGGGTGAAATAGGTATATTTAGAGTTGGATTCACATGACTAGAAGGTTTATTTTGGGGCCTTTGTTTATTTTAGGAATTGAAAACACAGGACAAAATTCAAAATTTTTAAGCATCTGGAGAAAGGACCATAGTATTCTAACTGGAGGTCCAGGATCACAGCTTTGCTAGAAGAAATCTACACTATTTTCATATAAAAACCAACAACATTTTAAGAATATTAACATTGCAACCCAAACCAAAGATAAAAACATCAAACAAAAAATCACCGTAGGAAACGAAGCACCAGCTCCACCACTGATCCCCAGTGCTGTTGTTCCTATGCCACACAGCTCAGCTAAATACCTAAAAAACATTATTAAAACATATATAAAAATTTCAACCAGAAGTCTCCAAGATCACAGTGATGAACTTTGATGAATTTGAATATCATACAACAACCATACTGTATTTGCTGAATGGTTAACAGGGATAACAAAGAAACTGAATACAGACCTTATATGTTTTCCCTAGAATATTCTGGATATATAAAAAAATTTCCTGTTAAAACAGAGGAAAAATACTGATAGATGAAGTAAGAATGCCCATGTAATATGATCTCTTTAAGTGTATATGAAGATACTGCACTTTTTCTGCTATGAAAAACTTAAACATTTAATATAATTTTCTCACCTCAACTGACGACCTAATTTTCTGAAGAGAAAGCTGATTGTTAGAAGACTTAAAGTAGGAGGTGTTGACAAAACACAGGCTCGGTAATATTGAAGATACTTTCTCAGTCCACTTGTGAATGCCTGGTATGAAAAGAAAATATTTACAGTCGTACTGTGAAAGTTGTTAATAGTTTACCAGTGTCTCATTTCAATTGCATCAGCATGAAAACAAATCTTTGGCTAAAATAAACGGCATATGCAGGTAAGGGCGACTTGTACACCACAGCAAGGGGCAAATAAGGGTCCATGCAACTTCAGACATTCCAATTAGCCAGATGACTCCTCTACACTCTTCATACATTCAATGCACCGAGTCTGTACCCATGCACAGTGTAATAAAGCATCTTGGCTCAGCTTCTTTCACTTGCCCTTTGAGGAGGTCCTCATTCCCTATAATACCAATCCAGGGAAACCTGCCTCCTTAGACTTTTATGCCTGAACTGGCTACTGCAAAAAACTAATCGCAAACTTTATCTAACAAGGGGATCTTCTTAACAGAAACTGAATAACATTGCTGTAATCAAATATTCAGAATGAATACATTTCCATAACTAATCCTAACTTAATTCTATGCATTAGAAAGAGATTAAATCACCAGATATTACACAGAGTACATACAGCTCAACACAATATACAGAGAACTGACAAGGAAAATTTGCACTTAATTTTGAAGTGAGGAAAAAGAATTAAAGCTATTGAATACCATATTTCTCTACTTCCGTTTTTATACACATAGTGTACTAAGAAAGTTCTTGTATTTTATGTATTTTTCTGTATAAATATGTAATGCTTTTAAAGCATTTAAAAATTATAATTCTTTAGTCCACAACAGAAAAACATGACTAAACAAATCACACTTTGTGTAATGAAGACATTTTACTGCATGTTTTAGTGCAAGCAAGCTCTCAGCACAGAGAGCTGTGATTTAAATACAGTGGCACTATTCACTGTTGACCTGGGATGGAGCATTTCACTTAAAATACTTCACAGTCTGGTAGAATGCAGAAATTCCAGTTTTACAAAAAACAAAGTCACCTTCTCTACCTCAGATAATTGGCCCACTAAATCTAGTTGATTTAATACAACTGTTTTACCTGAAATACAAGTCCTTTGCTGTATGATGAATCCAAAACTGGCTGAAGAGAAAAACGACTTAGCCGTGTGTAATAAGTACCATACTCTGCAACTTCCGAGAGCAGGTTATGCATTGTCTCTGGTGATGTTCCAGATACATACACCCCCTCCTTTATCACAAATGACTGAGCAGCCTAAAAGGATATAGGGAGGAAAAAAAAAAAGGCAGATTCAACTAATTTCATAGCTGTATTCTGATTTAAAATAGAAAACATTTACACACAAAAATAATAGCAGACAAATTTTCAGTTTAGATACTCAGGTGACTGAGACTATATAGCTAGGACAGTGAGATAAATATTGAACTTTTGTGACAAAATTTCAGAGTATGAATGATACCTTCAAACATACTGAATAAGACTAATTATCTAATTCCTCAAAGAAAATCCCATCTCCAAAATTATTTACAGATCTATTTTCAAATACTCATAAATCTGTTTTCCCTTAAAGAACTACAAACACTCTTAGCCTATTCCAGTAACATAATTACTTCAATACAAAAATACTGCCTTACTGATAGTAGGCAACATTCAACTTTTTAACACTACCCACAACAGCAAGATCTCAAGAGAAATAAATGTATTGGAGAGGAAACCTCTACGATGAAAAAACCAAAAAGATTTGACTAAGAAGTGCAGATTAAAATCTTCCATACCTGATTGAGTGAAAATGTAGTGGATACCACACCAATGAGGACATTTAAGACATCCTTAACCAGTTCAGGTTCTTTCATCAGCACAAGCTGAGGAAGCTGAAGTACAGTATTAGTAAAGAGTTGCAATTCCCCTTCTCGAAGTTTGTAAAATTTGTCAAAAGCTTCTCTCCCAGCTTCAGTAAGATATGGTTCCTCTTTTTTACCAGGGGGGCTGTGTCGGAGTAAACACAACATTACAAGGTGATTATGTGAAAAGAAGGAAATATACCTCATACAGAAAGAAAAAAGCATCTCAGAATTTTACCCAGACAGAATTCCTCACAGAGAAGTTACTTGTAATACAGTACATTTTTAAGAGAATGTGCATTCTGTCAATGAAACTGTAGCTCAAACTCAGTACAGAGAAGAAATATGTAGATAATTGAACACCAGTTAAGAGACAGAGTCTGTGACAGAGAACTACCAGCTGCTTTTGTGGCCTTCCCTGATGCAGTTTTCACACTAGGAAAATGAGGCCAATAAATACCGTATTTCCATGGTTGATTTAGTACTAATATTCAAGTAAGTTAAAGAAAAATATGCTCAAAGTGCTAGAATAAACTTTTATTAACACATTTTACCTCTTCACAGTGAAGATTTATCCCCTATAAAACAATTTCTGCTTCCAATTCTTCCAAAAATTCTGAATTCTAGTAGCAGGTATTAAACTAAATCTGTCAGGTATATGGTCTATATATGACTTTAAAACCCCTACAGTCTAAACAGTAGCAAGAAAAACTGTCTTGCATTAGGAAAAAAGCTCAAGTGGGCTACAGTGGCTTTGAAAAATCAGAACAGGGAACTTCTGAGTTTCTGACCTTCTAGGGCTCAGAGTTGAAAAAAACACTGCTTAACACTGCAACAGCACATCGTTAAATTATTACTTAAAAATACAGAAAAAATACAGAGCAAAGTTTCTCCAAAAATCAGGCACATCACTGTGCATCTGAAATGTATGGAAGATACCTGCCATACTTGCCTTTTCTTTTATCTTCCATTTTAGGGAAGCCTTAACAGAACTGTAGAGAGCCTTCTCTCAGGAGATGCATCTTCTACTCAACAGCCAAAAGAACTAGAAGTCTAACTAGACCATGAAGAAATCTGTCATAATTTTCTAGTATGTCTACAGGCCGGGAAAATGAATACAATACTCCACAATACTGGGAGACATTTGTTTAATTCTTCTACCGCTCTACAATTACCACTTTCTCTTTTGAAACTGAAAATAGGGAATAATTTTAGACTGAGACAAATTGCACAGCACATAGTCAAAACAGTTCGAAAAATGCTGCATTTCACACAGTGTTTTCCTAATCACTTCACTTTTTGACAAAGATGATTTTAGCTCTCCCTACGAAACTGCTGCACTCTAAGAACCAGTTTATTGAAACCACCCAACCTTTTATTCCTTTATCCCTACTAATGCAGTGTGCTGAATTCTGTGAATTAAACATGCCCATTACACTACTTATACCGAAGTCATTTGGAGCGAAGATGCAATGCACCTTCACCTATTTGCATACTGTGCATAGTAAGTTTACCAGTAAGATCAGACACATACTACCCAATTCTTTCCCAACATCTTCGTTTGCTGGGTCCATATGTAAGCACTGCATCCCATAAGTCTATGTCTGGAGTCATGCTCGGCTCTGACTGAGAATCTGGAGTCAGATTGGATGCTGACTGGAATCCTTCATCTTCTGACTGGTCTATGCTTTGGGGCACCTGTCAGAAAGAGTTCAAACGTCAGACATGAAAACATTTTACTGAAGATACATACACTAATAAAAAAGATGTTTTGCTATGGTTCGTGACCAAGTGACTCTATGTGATCCAGTATCTCTCACCTACCCTCCCTTTACACCAATTTCAAATTTTTACCGTAAGCACTCTTTTCATTTGATGAGTCTCTAACAGGTATTAATGCCTACACATAAAAAACTAATCACCTTCAAAATAATATACTAAACTTGTTGGTGTTAAACTTGAAACTTACTTGTTTGGTAGGCGTATAGTTCTACAAACTGAGAATCTCAGACATGGATATTCAACAATATGTAGCATTAATAAAAACCATACTGCTCTGCTGTTTGTTCAAGGCAAATGATTCAGGCCCCACATCTTCCAATTTGTAAACATTTTGTTAACTATGACTAACATAGTTTGTTCCCTTATTCATATGTAGACACTATAAGTGTCCAAACAGTGTATAAACCACATCCTCAACTCCCACTGTACAAGAGCCATATGTGCAGAATTGTCTTCAGTTTTAGTAAAAGACAATCACACCCATATAAAAAGCAGCATATTCCTCAAGAAATTGCAAATTTTCCAATCGGCTGGGAAGAGTACAGCACTAACTGAAAAAGGTTCTGCCTCCCCTAAGGTTACAATCTACATCCACATGTGCACACTGAATGGCACAGCGTTTTTCTATTTCTATTTAATGTGTCTGCCTTCAAGTTTCAATTCAGGCCCTGAATTAAGGGAATTGCAAGATCTATCCATATGTTAAGTAGAGGGAACGAGATGAGGATCTAAAGGTAGGCTATAAATAAGCTTACCTACACACAGTAAAAACAGAAGGAAAGAAAAAAACCCCTAGAAGTATATCTAGTACTTCTGTGAGAATAAACCACCAAAAATAAACAGAATGGACAGCAAAAGGGGGAAAAAAGATAACAGCAGAAACTGTACCCACTGAAAAGGTAAAAGGATAATAGGAACCAGGACATTCAATGGGGGAAAAAAACCCCAAACAAAACAGAAAAAAATGCTTTAAGATACAACAAGTCAAGACAACAATACAGCAAGTTAGATAACATAACCTGAACAGTAAAGCACATACATTCAGACAGGGATGCTTAGACAGTCAGTCTAAGCACTAACAAGTAAGCAACAAAGCAGAGGAGTTCAATAGACAGGGCAGGGAAAATGTAAGCAAAAGGTTGCTAGGATAGGGAAGGCATGGATACAGTTGATGTCCTAAATTCATAAAGCCTATGGCCAGATGATGGATTTTGACACAGGTATAGGGCAAGACCAAGATTTTTGTTACTGTACATCTACCCCCATGTTGAAAAAGCCTATCTGGTTCTCTGCAAAGGAAAGGATCCCCGCTCCATCTTAAATTCCAGTGCCGTATGCTTCTATAACCAATTAAACTATTACCTACATTTTAAACTATAGTTTCAAAGTGGCACATGAAAGCATGCATACACTCGTTAGTCCAAAACAAATGATACCATACTTTAATTGCAAGTCCAGACAAATCTGCATTTTCAGGCACTGGTGGTAAATCCAGCTTGATGTCCATATCATACGTACGGCTGTGGACAAGAGCACCGAAGAGTGAGATGCGCGTCTCTTTCTCAAACTTGTCCCCAGCAGGACAGCTCTGTGAGAACAGCCCTATGGCAGGGAGTCCAGTGCCAGGTGCAGCCTCCATTATCTGAAGCGTCTTTTGAATTGTGTCATTGAACTGACATTCTTCATTTGTTATCAGAGATTGTATGTCAGCTTCAAACACACTTACATCATAATAATCATAACCCTGGTATTTGACGTTTCTCCCAACGTGTTTGTTATTCAGAAAATAGTCCTTTTTTTGTGGTACCAGCTGAGGAGGACCTGTTCCAGCAAGCTGTACTAAGAGATCTAAGACAGAATTAACTTCAGTAAATGGTAAGCATTCAGCTGTTTCCAGTTCCTCCACAAGATTTTCCAGTCTATCTGCTTGAGCACCTAGGCCAGCAACTCTCAAGTTGAAAGACAGCATCAAAACTTTGTTTTTCACTGGAAGTCTGGAAACATTTGATTGCAGCTTACGAGCCTCATCTTGAAAAAGGTTCATGAACAGGGCATTATAAGCAACCCTTTTAAGATTTTGCTTAGCCTTTCTTTTGCTGATCTTCTGCCTGCCTAAGTGAACCTTCCATGGCAAACCTGTCAAGTGTGCTTCACACAAATCATTGAACAACTGTGTAATGCTCTCCATTTCAAATGAAACTGTCAGGTTTTGGCAGTTACAGTCTGGGTGTCTGATTCCATGTGAAGAAAGACCTGAAAAATAACAGGAAGAGGAAGAAACTCATACGGTGTTTAAGAAATTCGTGAGTATGCTTTAACTTAAACTGACACAGCTCAAAAGTAAAGAGAACTGACCTCCCACATATTTAGGACATGAGCTATAAAAATCACACTTTTAACTTTGATCACATGAAGTGATGGCGCAGGAATATAATTCCAGATGCCCAATTTTTCTCAGCAGACTGAAACAGACAAGAGAAGGTTGTCCTGATTTAACCCCGGATTCCTGCGGGAACACCACCTTTCCCAGGAGATATCCACCACGTCACTTCCACGCGGTGATGCCCTCAGCCGCAGCGGCGGGGCCGCGCGGGCGAGAGGACGTGGGCGAGACGAGAGTGCTGATAGTGACTGGAGGCGACCGCATGGCTGGGCCGGAGGGCACCCGCCAGCCCTGGGGCGCTCCGGAGAACCCGCCGAGGAGACGCTGGTGTCGGCAACCCCGGTGGAGCTGCCGGCGGCGGGGCTCACCCTGCCCATCCAGCTGGGCCCGAACACGGCGCGTCAAGCCTTCCGCCCCGCCGCCAGCAGCGGCGGCCCGCGGGGCTGCCCCCGTCCCGACCGGCCCGTCCCGCCCCGCCCGGGCCGTACCTGGTGCGCTTCCCCGGGGCAGCGCGAGCGGGACGGCGCCGCCGCCTCTCCCGGCGCTGCTGACGTCACCCGAGCGCGACCGGGCCCGCCCCGCTGGGTCCGCGCCCCTCGGGCCCAGCGCTGCGGCAGAGCGGCCGCAACTCCGACACTGAAAACACCGAGACTAGAAACGCTGGTTTGGACCGATCACNAATTTTTCTCAGCAGACTGAAACAGACAAGAGAAGGTTGTCCTGATTTAACCCCGGATTCCTGCGGGAACACCACCTTTCCCAGGAGATATCCACCACGTCACTTCCACGCGGTGATGCCCTCAGCCGCAGCGGCGGGGCCGCGCGGGCGAGAGGACGTGGGCGAGACGAGAGTGCTGATAGTGACTGGAGGCGACCGCATGGCTGGGCCGGAGGGCACCCGCCAGCCCTGGGGCGCTCCGGAGAACCCGCCGAGGAGACGCTGGTGTCGGCAACCCCGGTGGAGCTGCCGGCGGCGGGGCTCACCCTGCCCATCCAGCTGGGCCCGAACACGGCGCGTCAAGCCTTCCGCCCCGCCGCCAGCAGCGGCGGCCCGCGGGGCTGCCCCCGTCCCGACCGGCCCGTCCCGCCCCGCCCGGGCCGTACCTGGTGCGCTTCCCCTGGGCAGCGCGAGCGGGACGGCGCCGCCGCCTCTCCCGGCGCTGCTGACGTCACCCGAGCGCGACCGGGCCCGCCCCGCTGGGTCCGCGCCCCTCGGGCCCAGCGCTGCAGCAGAGCGGCCGCAACTCCGACACTGAAAACACCGAGACTAGAAACGCTGNCAGCTGGCAAAAAAATAACACGCTACTGCTAGAAAGCAATGAACCACACTGGTCCACGCAGGAGGCGACTGCAGCCTTCTGACGGTCTTTGCAAACAAATTCTGCCAAGAGTACGCTTTTTTCCCCTCTTAATTCATGTTTTAATAAAGGCTTCGAAAAATACGTATCAAAATGCAACATTTACGTCATTCATCATAAATTCCATTGAACAAAGGCAGGGAAAGGGGAAAGAGCTGAGCTATTTCTCAGAAAATGCTTTTGTATTGAAAATGCTGAGTTAAAAAAAGGGGAGGGGGGGATGGGGAGGAGACATTTACGCGATAGAGCGAGAGAGGGAAGAATGACAAAATCTCCTGTTAGGAAACAAACAAATTTCCTGTTAGGGAAAGTGATGAAGCTAAAGTCTGGCCATTGGCCAGTTTCCAATTTAAATACTTTTTTTGTACTTCGAAGTAAAGTTTAAAGAAAATCTAAACTGAAACATCATCATATTCTTCAGCTTGTCTTTATGAAAATCTCTCACATGGCTTTTATTTTCTTTTGAAAAAACATTTCAAAATGTTCAAGGATGGGTATCATTTCCCCTCCTGCAATATCTGAAAACCAAAATAGATGAGAAGGGAACCAGTGTGAACAATTAAAAAAGACAGCTGAAAAGAGAGGTTCAGATATTCCACATTATATAAAGTTGATTCCAGTAGCAACACCAGTATAAACATAATTTGAAGTGTGTGAAATCAAAAGATCAAATTACTGAAGTCACAATAATAGAACAGTGCGCTTGAAAATGATCCCTAAATTATATCTGGAATACTACAAAACAAGGCATAATACCATGGCTACTGCCTTGGGATGTTTGTTTAATTTGGAGAATTTACATGATGTAACCTTAGGCCACTACTAAATCTCTGGAGTCTGGAGTTATATAGACAATTTCTGTTTTAAAAAAGGGCAGAGTGAAGTCCTCATATTTTCTCTTTCTTCTGCTTTGTAAAATGATTCTGAAGTGAGATCAATTTCTTGAAATTCCATCCTTCACTGAAAAGAACAACAATAAGAAAACCAGTTATTAATCAAGTTCATACCACAATTCCTGACCCCACAAGAACATTTTTATTGGAACCACACCCCTAGTATTGGCCATTTCTTCTGAAAGAGAGCATGGCATTTTCTTTTAGAGATGACCACCTTTATAATTGCTTTTTTTTTTCTGTTGAAAACAAAAGTCATTCAGCAGAGAAACATTTCTAGACAAGTAGGCTTGAAAACATAACATATCTGCCGAGCCTGATTCCTATACAAATGCAGTGCCTGATCTTCAGCTCTTTGTGACTGTATTTGCAGCATGACTAATCACTGTTGAGTTACGTGAAATTATTTGTGACAACTTAAACGTATAAAAATATCACCTGGTTTGGTACTCTATTCACAAAATACATTAGCAATCAGAGCAACCATCTTGTTACCCATTCATTACGCACATATTTTGGTAATTTCATTCCAAAATTTTGGAGTAACGGTATTCAAAGTCCCAAGGGTACAGTTGTTACGCTATGAAATTTGGTGCTTTCTGGCTCAAGTAGCAGAATTAGAAGCATTCAGCGTATTATCATTTTCACATTAAATTAATCTGCTCCCACTGACTTTAAATGTCCCACTAACTTACAGGACCCAGCTGTATTTATATATCATCTTTTCAGAAACTTATAAAAGAGTTTAAGATAGAATCAGACAACTTACCTGAACACTGAAGCATTTTCCATTCATGCTGAAACTGGTCTCTTAATGTTTTTATTTTATTTACTTTTTCTTGGGTAGGAGGTACATAAATTCCAAAGGGAGGTGTAGAAGCACCCACTAATGCTTTGGCTACACTTGGCATTAAATTTATTTCTGTGTCCTAATTAGGAAGAAAAAATACCCCTGTGAACCAAACTCTCTTTGTTTCAGTGATACATGAAGTATTTTAAAACAAAATTTTGTAATTAAATTGCTAGTATTAGTAGAAAGAATGAGCAATCTCCCATTTTCAAATAAAAATGTATTCAAATTGAGTTTTTTTTCTGAAAAATGTGAATTAATTTTTATCTGTTGTAAAACTTGTTTCTTTCAAATAGAGAAAGAATCTCACTTTTCCCTTTATGATTGAAATAATGCTCAGTTAAGGACAGAAAACATTATGAGGTAAGAGGAGCAGAGCTTGCTTACTTCTTGCATCATTTACTTTCTGTGTGGAAAACAGTGATATATTTTGCTTAATCAAGAAATTATTCTTTTGGGCTTTTCACAGTCTAAATCAATATCACTTCCTTGCAGAAACTGTATTTTGAAATGTTGATGCTATATGAAGATTATATTTGGAAGACTGTAACCCTATTTTGCTTTTAAGAGAGAGAAGCATTTTTTCAAGTATTCTAAAAAGTCAAGCACATGCATTAAAAAATCATCCTGTTATGGAGCTGCCTGCAGAGTACCAATATAAAAGTATCAATAATTTTTTTAACATGTGTGCCTAATATCCTTTTATTGTCTGAGTTTACACTTCAGAATAACAATAATTCTCTCAATTTCATCCTCCTAATTAGTTATGCGCAAATACATTATTTATGGATATTGCATATCAATGTACAAATTATTTTAGCTTAGACAATTTATGTATCAGCATTGTAAATTAGAACAAATAACATTCGAGTAAACTACAGAATAAATTATTTTAAAATCCCCTTAATTGGCAGCCTAATGAATAGAATGGCTTTGATTGGATATGTGCTGGGGAACAGCTTAGAATAAGCATACGTGAACAATTTTTTGTTGTTTCTCATTGAAGAAGAACTAGAAGGTATAAAAGTAATCAGAAGTTACTGTTTCACAGATCACACAGAGAAACTGTGTTACTCAAAACCAAAGGATGCTGGAGAGGCCAAGAGCGTAAATTGAGTTCTTTATGTGATTAGACAAATTCATGGACGATACAGTCACTGACACTGATCACTCGTCTGGATACAGCCTCCAACTCCTAAATTAAAGCACTCTTAATGTGGTAGCATATGGAAAAAGCTAGCCTGGGAAATGTTCCTATATTTTTTATTTTCTTTCCTGTGCACTCTACCAGAAACACAAAGCTGGGTAGACTAGCCCTTAATTATGTATTATCACGATTCAGTTCATTTGAAGGATATGTGCCATTATGATTTATCTTTTGCACACTGGAAGTTGTGTGTGACAAAGTACGGGACAGGGGAGAGGGGAGAAAATTTAGTGGTCTGTTATGAACAGGACAATGGGCTGCTTTCAATCGCATTTGACGGAAAGAGGCCAGATGATTTAACAGATAGAAGTGCCCCTTTTCAGGAGACAACTCTGAGCTGTGGATCCCAGATAAAAATGGAAGTTGTGGCAAATTGTCAGAACTTCTATGGTCCACACATATAACCATGGACTTGTGTTCATGCCTCAGCTTCTTCATCGTGCAGGCCACCTACAGCTGCTTACAGCTTGGTGTGCAACAGTGTCTTCTCTTGTTCTCAGGACAGAAAGAAACTTGGGCAGCTTGTGCTGTGAACTCGGGGGTACCAAAGACAGGGTAAACACAGCCAGTATTTTCTACCAGGCAGCTTGAAGCAGTTCATACCAGTGTTTCTCCCAGACACTTTGAAGTATCACAGCTTGGCACCACTTACCTCAATCACGGCAAAAATTCGAGACTCAGCTAATCCTTGTAGTAAAGCAACAAGCAGAGAAATCCCACTTATGCTAAGGTTCCTGTTTGGTCCAACAGCTATTAATGTTAAGTTCGGCTGGTAACTATATGCTACAGGAAGAATGAATCCAAATACAGCAGCAAAGAAATCATTTCCTTCAGCATCCTTTAACGACAACAAGAAATTGGTTAGCACAAATGTAAAGCCCCAAATGCCCAGATATAAAACAAAATAGAAAGATGAAGCTCAAAAGTGTTTATTGTCCTAGGAAACAGGATACTGATCTATTTTCCCAGCAATTTTTATATTAAACATGCATGATTATTCATCTGTTCCTTAGTGTCTTTGCATTGTAACTCTGCCTTGCTGAAAATGAACTGCAGTAACTGTGGAAGGTTTCCTCAAACCTATGCATTCAAATACACTCTAAAGTTCTGTGAAGGGGTAGTACCCTGGCAAGGACAAGAAAAATTTTCAGCGGTCCAAAGTGGAGTGAGGGGTATAATTCTCAATGTCATTTTAGAAATTTCTAAAGTATATTCTAATATTTTGGTTTAAAAAGTTTTTCTCCTATGTTGTTTCCAGAAAGTGAGTCTTACCTCTTTCCAGTTTAGAGAAATACAGTGTTTGCAGCTGGTCTTTCCAGACTGTTCTTCCTCACAGATGTGTATGATGAGCATTTTTCTGAAAATAAAATCTACGCTTGAGTATTTAACCAATATTTCCCGATGGGATAAAAATGGGACACACTTTCTTTCACCATTCTTTAAATACTAATTCATAATATAGGAGGAAATAACTACTTGCATTACTGCATGCCAAAATATTAACAATTAAAACTGAAATATTTTTAATGGTATTTTTAAAAAGGGGATTAAAGACTATTGGCAAATTACTTCTAAGAAAAAGGGGAAGTGGAAAAAAGTAATATATAAGTAAAGACATTCAATAAGGAACTCTGCATCAGCAGTTTGTGCCTCCTGCAGTTATAGGGGACATAGGTCCTATGTAATTAGTAATTGCCTTCTTTATTACATTTTATTTTCAATTTTCAGTAATAATCTAAATTTCAATTAATACAGAATTAATTTATTAATTAATTAATACAGAAGGATATTTGAAATCTACTACTAAATGCATAAAGTAGCATTTAGAGACAATACTTTATCTTTGAAGATATATTTGGGGATGTTTTGGATCATATCTCAAGCTAAACTTAATGTCAGCTCATGACTGATTCCTTAGTGCAGATTTCATCACACATATGAACACTTATGAACATTTAGAAAGCCCTTGGGACTGTACCCCCTAACTTAAGGGAGACCTCACCCATCTTCTGTGTTTGGTATGATCTGCATGTCTCCAACAAATACACAAAGCACTCTGCAGAAAACGAAAATATATATATATTTACAAGTAATTTTTATTTCAGTTCATGCAATTTGTATAAAAGTCTGCATCGAGATTGGAAGCATTAAAAAGAATGTATATTGTTTCTGAATAAGGTCCATTAAAAGTAGAAATAAAACATATTTAGGACAGCTCGAGAGCACCCCATTTCTCCCATCAAATACTGGGGAGGAAAAACAAAATCAAGAAATTGTCCTCAGGCTAAAACCAATTGAAATCTGACAAAGAAAGTGTAGGCTAGCACAGCAATCATCCTTACAAATTGTCTGCCTTTGGAAAGGCAAAAAGTTTTTTGTTGGCATATACACTGTTATCTGGATTACATTTTGAAAATGCTATGCATGTGGACATACAATTTGTATCAAAATCAAGGTTTCACAGGCAATTTGCCATATTTGCCACACAGTATCTGATTTTAACATTATGCCAAAGGTCTCTTAAAGCAAAACATACAAATTCACCTTTGAAATCCAAAATGAACAGAATGTCTTAGTGCAACAGCAGCAGAAAGAGCAGCTGTGGGTGACACTGCAATTCCATTACACACCTACAAAATACATTTTTCATTTAGAAGCAATTAATGCTGCAAAGATAATGTCATTTTTGAGTGCAACAAATGTATTTTTTCTTGTTTACGTGTGTCAAGGTTTTTAATGATTAGGAACAATAAGAAAAGGTTTAAGAAAATGTTATTAATTAATTTTCTACAGAAAGGCCATATTAGATTATTATGCCATAAACTGCACTATTATTTCAAAAATACAGTGCTATACTGAAAGGCAACTATAAAAATAATTTTCCAAGGGAAGGCCATGTTTACTGGTTCTCTAGACAGTCTGCAAACTGCAGCAGAAAAATACGCCCTGTGATAAGGAGGTTGCTCCTGAATATTCTGACTCTTCCTTTTACCTAGGCAAGCTATTCTTTACTGGAAAATACAACTGCAGTACTACTCAGTCAATCCTTCAGTGTTCGTTTGTGTTGTGTAGTGCTTTCAATTCTCCATGAAAATTAAACAAAAAGATGTTTCCCCTCCTCACTCCTCTTTGTCAGCACAAGTTAACTTCTGTCTGCAACTCACTAAAAGTTCTACTTCTTTTTGCTAGTAACCATTTAAAAAAAACTATTTATAGGCTCTCCTGGTGCAGTTTATAATGTCAGAAATTTGTCCCCAGGGTCTACATATATGACTTCCAACAGCAAAATATCTTAGAAGGAAGAGGTCATTGTGGTAGTTACTCTTCCTTGCAGGCCTGGTACTTTCAAGAAAGATTTTCAGTCAAAATAAGTGAAAAAATATTACATTTTTGGATGATGTAATATTTTTAACTTGTTTGCAGTTTTTCTTCTATGCGCCTCCAGGTTTTACACATAAATACAAAGATGCACCCTCTAAGCCTGCCCTCTCTTCATTCCTGACCCTGCAAGAATCAACATACTGAACTAGAATTACTCTGTTCAGAATCACAGCATACAGTAGAGCTGTTGAAAACACCACTAAAGAGTGTGTGTGTGTGTACATGTAAGTCAAAATTTACTCTGTGTAAACTTTGCACATTGAGACAGGGAAAGTTTTGACATTTCTTCAGATTTCCTGCTGCTGCTCACTGGTGCTTGATACACCAGCTTCTGCTCCCCTCAACTGGAAGAGTTAATGTCTGTCTCCCCCATAGGTCTGAGAGCAATGAGAAGGTTCTTAGGGACTCATTCTGTGACTACATACAGAGTGTGGACAATGACTTGTCCAAAGATCATTAGAAAGATGGTTTGGGGTTAACAGCTATCCCTAAATAGTTGTTTTCTCTTGCATGCTCACTCTCACAGCTAAACACACTCTATCTGAGATTAGTGGACTTGGGAGATGAACAACTACTAATATCTCGACAAAAATATAGTAGAAACAAAAAAATCAGAGAAAACCAATTCCACCCCTCCCCTCAAGATCAAGTCAATGTATTATTACCTCCTTCTTAAGTATTTTATCTAGGATTGCCAACATACTACCAAGAGAGAGCAAAATTTTGTCCTCTTTCACAAGGTCTGCATAAAAGCCACTGTAAAATAAATTATATGAAGAAAAACTAGGTTAGAAACAATAATCTCTTTGAAGAGGACACTGATTGAAGTGCTTTGCGGTTAGTATTAATGGGGTACATTTTGTATAGGTGATATACATTGATTCTCAGAAACCTAGCTCTAGCAGGAAGATGACAACACTGATGCCTGAACAGTCTTCATCTCTCTAAACCTGTCTCCATTCTGCATTGGAAAGAAAACAAATATGTCTGATGATATTCAGGAAACAGAGTTCTGTCAAAATCATACAAAGACAAGACAAAACATCGAGCTTCACAAATCAGAGCAGTTTGGTATTTTTTCCAAGCTAAAACTGAGTACAAAGCTTTAAGACAGCTTCCTAGCAAAATCTCTTTCTAAATTAATACATTTGCATTAGCTGTCCTATCTCAATTGAAAGAGTTTTAGAGAAAAGTATTCTGATTATTTCTTTAAAGGATTTCAGGCTATGAGTGCTATACAACACAAACGTCTTTATTTTTCAAAAGAAGAAATTCTGGTTGTAATTGAGTAGACTAAGGCCCAAAAGATGACCATGGCAGACATAGAGGTAGACGACAGTCAGTACAGAGACTTCTCATCCTCTTAATTGTGTTAAAAATTAAATAAATAGGACCAACCTGACAAGAGCTTTTACTTCAGTTTTATCCATTTCCTTCACCAAATGAACTTGTACAGGGAGAAAATGTTCTGAACTTTCAGAGTGTCCTGTTGCTGTTTTGATGGGAGGCACTGTAAATAGAATATTTTTCATGTGCAATTCCAAAAACCTTTCTACTTTGACAGTTTTGTTGTTGGTTATCTTAGATTCATGTTCTGTGGAAGGATTTGAATTAGCCTTCTTTAGTAAGTGTGATTTGGTGCTCAAATGCTGTAAAAATGATGTATCTAGAGACAAAGAAAAAGAGGGGTTTCACAGGTATTAGTTTCAAAGCAATGTGTTAATATTTGGATATATTTATTTACAAAATAGAATACATCTGTATTCATAGTAGGGGTATTTACTCCCATGCACTAGCTACAATGTTTCCTGACACAGATGTAGTAGCACTGAAAAAAATAACATTTGTTCTAATCTAGTGAAAGGCCATATATTATAATAAAGTTTATGCCCATATTTCTGACACAGAAACCAGGATCCTCAAACAAAGATATCAAAGTGCTACTTTTTATAATGATGTTTGCCAGCTTCAGAAAGTTCTATTCAGATCAGCTGAAGACATGACCTTGAACGAAGCCTCATACTGCTTCATCAGTCACTTGATGAATAACTGCTTGTTCAATTAGTTTAATCCAGTGGTATTAATTTTAAAAAAATTCAATTTCTGTATATAAATCCATTTATCAATAACATTTGCTTGAATAAGGAGAAACTACCTTCATACATCAACCATTTCCAGTAGGGTTTATGTGCTGCTCTCACATTTTGAATAGATTCAACAGCACTACAAAAGAAACCAGATTAACAGTATCAGCAATAATGAAAATAGAAGAATCACTACTTACCTCAACAAAAAAGCAAAACCAAAAAATCCAGCTGAAAATGAACAAACTCTGATCTCTTCCAAGAATACAAAACAGAAAGACAAAGAGAATGACAGTCAATGGGCAAACTGCTTGAAAAGATTAAGGAGTCAAAAAAGAAAACTGAAGAACACATACAGCATGTACACACACTTACACATTGAATGAAGTCCCAACCCTTCTGTTGGAGGAAGCACACCTGTCTGAGTTCAGGAAAAAATTCTCCTGTCTGTCAATGTCTTGCCAAGACATTTTATCTACACAATGTAAAGATTTAATCAGACTGACTCAAAAGCAAGACAATCTGTTAAGGAGCCAAGTAAATCACATACTCTGCTACTCTTTGTGTTGAAATCTCCTTTTTATTACCACTGGTCCCATTACACAAATGGTCCCATTACATTAGCTATCACACAAACATAATTAATATCATATTAAATCCAGAAGAAACTCCACAGACTTGCAGATTACTTGTAAGGTGTTCAGGAGCTGGACTGATATTGAATGTATATTGACTGTATAAGTATGTAAACAACTCTCTGCTCCACGGGATGATAGTAACCTGAGATACCACAGTTGGTAGAGAAGAGGACACAGAGGGTTTATGGGATGTGCTAGGAGCAGAATAACCAGCTTTGCTCCATCAGTTTACCAAATGCAACTCAGCCCATAGTCTGTGTATATCCACACTGCTTCCCTGACTGATTGAAGCTCTGAGTTTTAACCTAACACAGGCAGTTGGTAGTTGCTCCCACCAAAGTGCATGAGGAACATTTCTGCTGGAAAAGGCACAGGACAGCTACTGAGGCAGGAGAAAAATGGAGGACAGAACATGGAGATGTGGAGGAGATAGTACAGACAGGTAGAGAGAAAGACACTCTTTAGATATGAGACTGATTCAGGCCCAAGGTTCAGAATGTGTTACTAGGTCAGATTCATCACTGTGCAAACACAGTGTCTCTGAAAAGAAGTTAGACTTGAAATTTAATTATCTTGGTACAGCTCTACATAGTCAAGTGCTTTTGTACCCCAGGCCTCAATGTTCCAAATTCCAGAAACACAAGTATTCATCAAGACTGGCTCTTGCATAGCATCAACTCTCACTGATGAGAAAAAGGTTAGCCCCAGCTATTGCTGTACTACAGCAACTGAAGTGGCTCTGGGGTCTGAAGCACTAATCCTTGCAGTTGCATACTTTCCCAAACACTGGCTGCAGTTAACTGGTATTGCCTAGATTTCAGCAGGATTATCTCAGCCTTGAGTAAGATGGATTTCTATAGGATAACAAGGTCTCAGGATAAAATGGCTTATGGTTTTATGCTGTAAGATTTCACAACTTGAAATCATTTTAGAAACAAAAGTATATAAAACTGTACCTTGGATGACATTTTAAAAATGCAAGATATCCAAAGCAGAAAATTATATATTATAAACTATCATATTAAAGCCATACTTCAGCAAAATGTTCAAAGCATACATGTCTTTAGTCTCTTTGATAAATACATTAGCTGTTCTAAAATTCTTTCTATGCTTACCTTAGACAAGGTGCCATTTCTCCAGTTATTTGAGGTACAGGATCTCCAAGCAAAGTTTTTACAGTCATGCAGACTGATTCACCCAATGATTTCAAGTGGTATCCACCCTAAAAAGTATTAAGTATATCTAAGTACATGTTTTTTCAATATCAAAACAGCAATTTAGTGGCTACCTGCTGAACTTCGCTGGCATCTCATGATTGAACTCACTTTGTCATAGTTCAAGTAACTTCAGAAATAAGTCATTACTTTGCCATGAAAACACATCCCTTCTCCATTCCCATCTACAATATGCCATCTTCAACAATCCTTGCAGAAGATTCCTTAGAAGGCAAATACTATCACTATCCTCTAAAATGGCTGTACAAAAGAAATCTCCCACAGCCTGACATTTTTAAGATGTGGTTGCCTAATAGTTTGGCAGAATTTAGAGAACAAGATGGATTTAAGACTGCTAGGTTGCGTGCAGAAAGCCATCTATCCCCTATGGAGCAGTCACGCCACCAGTGGGAGGAGTGAATGCTTATGTGCACTTCAGCTAACAGACAAAAATATGTCTAATAGCCTGCTAGAGAGAAGGATGATGGAAGAAAGGTCATGCAAAACAAGAGGTCAAGTGAATCAATTAATATACAGTTCACTCTTGAAGACCTTGTTGGCAGCAGTATCTCCACACACTTATTTACCTGAAAAGCCACCATTTTTCTAACATGCACCAGAAATAGGGAGTTGAAGTCTAGATTTCAAAAGGAGAAAACATTGTAATTGTTAAAAAAAAATTAAAAAGAGCCCCTAAAGAGTCTCCATACTTTAAATCTTTAAGAGTCTTTAAATCAAAAAAGGTGGAATTTTCTAAGTCTTCCATTACAAAGTAAGAGTATATTTACGTTAAAGGTTTTATAAAGTCTCCTGGAGTAAGGCACTCTTGTAAAAACATTGGTCATACAGCCTATTCACTAAATACATTTTAATGAGTTTGGGACTGTCAAGAGCAGTAGACTAATCACTGTTCACAAGAACTGAACAGATTTGTGGAGGATATGTTTTTTTGAATGATGAGCATATGGCTTCTTTGTTTCAAAACTCTATTAGCATAAGAGTGCTGTCAAATCTTAGACATTTTTACATTCCTGATACTCAAAAGAAAGATAAAAAGAATTATTTTGTTGAGAAGTTTAGCTTCCTAGCTTCTAGTTAGCCCTAAATGGCTCTAATACAAAGACCCTTCCCCTGGGGGGTACATTTCAAAAGTCTTTACCTCTAGGACGACACACAGCTTTCCACTAGCTAACTGCATCAGGAAATGGGTAAGGTGGGCAAAAACCTCAGGAGTGGCATTCATCTCACCCTAAACCAAAGAAAAAAATTTAAGAGATGACACCTTAATTCAAAAACTCTGGTAAGAAACCCAAACAAACAATCTGAAATACCCAAGTCTGAGCTGGAATACCAGAACACTTGCCTCTCATTATATCAAACAGAATGCTGAACCAACTGCATTTAAGGAAGGTGAAAAAAAGCAACACAGTTGTTACAATATGGGATAATCTCTCTTTATACATCTGCTTGTAATGCTTAATGAACTCGGGTCAGTCTAAACACTCAAGCATCTATTTTTAACTTGATCAAAGTGAATTTCACTTAGCAATCACAGGACATGAAAGCAGCAGGAATATTTTCCTAATAGATTCATCACTGACAACACAAAGACCACAAGTTACTTACTTCAGGGTCACCAATTCCAGAATCGTATCCAGAGGAGACAATAACCAGTTCAGGATCAAACTGTTATAAAAGAGAGACAATTGTAACACATCCTTATGTCCTGTTTTCAATTTTGTACAGGATTTCAACTGTACCATGATCAGCTGTTATTTCAGTTAGAATATAAGCACAAATAAGGATTCTCCTTAAATACATTACCCTTTTACACTATTTTTGTTTCTGCTGGAGAAATTGCAGAACATTATATTGAATATTTAAAAGCTAAAATTCCATAAATACTATTCAGCTAATCAGAGCAACATCATACCAGCAGAATAAATGCATTAACTGTGCTACTGGCAATTACTGCATTTGTGTAAAATATTTAATGGTACCTGCTTAAGAAATACTTAGAAAATACTCTTTGGCAGTAAAAAATTACCTCAAAAGCCATTGGAAGCAACACATGGAAAAATGCAGCAAGATAATCTGAATTTCCCATCCCAACCTGAAAAATATGAGAAACACTTGTCATGTTTTCCTGTTGGAATGACAAATTTTCTAAGCTTCTTCAAGACTTTAGGGAAAGATAGGAAAAGTTAAAGATTAGGGAATCTTATGAAGTACAGTAAAAGAACCTCTATATAAGTAAAGTGCATAAATATCCACAATTTTTAATCTTAATGAGTTTCAGTTCTCTGTTAACCTAGGATGGATGTAACCGTCTCAGGAAACACTTTCTGATTTGATGGCTAGGCAAGATATTCAAGTAAAAATGAGTGTGTAAGTTTTTCTCTCCCTTTTATTTTTCAAACATTATCACATTCTGAGCCATATTTTCCAGCACACATTCCCCTGATATGAAGGACATACACTGTATAAGACATTTGCCAAGCAAGTGCAGCAGTGCACTTACTCAGAAAGTGTTACATAAAGGATGAGATACAAAGCTATTGCACTTCCTTTGTTGTGCTGTAAACAATATTTACCTTATTCCAAGGCAAATTTATATTAAAACCTTTTCCTTTTCCCAGACCCACAGCATCATAATCAGATTCTTTGAGTGATGGCCAGAATTCTTGATGTTCATAGCGATGCCAAGAAAAGTACAAAACACTGAAAACAAAATTTAAAAAAAAAAAATCAATTTGACAAAAAGATTGTAGAAATGACTTTATATCCTGAACCTGCTGACTGTCTTTCTGAAAGCAAGAAAATAAAACTGTCCTTTCTTCTTAGTTCTCTCAAAGGACTTAGACTGTGAAAATTGGTACAGGAGGTCCTATGCCAAAATTAACCTAAAAATTAACATGCTAAAAATGTCTTGTAGGCATGCACTCCATATAGATCAAATACGGGGAATTTTCAGAACAGCAGACTTGTTTCTAGAACCTACTTATGTAGCTTTTCCAAAAAAAATATAAAGCTCATGGATTTTATCCAACTACTAGTTGAGGACTTTAACAGAGAGATTCATGAATAGAGACTAGATGCAGTATCTGAGTACTGGCAAACCAAGGTAATCATATTGCTCATTTTGTTTGTTATTCTTTAATATAGAACAGATTTACATTTTATTTTGGTTTAGATATTTCCCTCTATTTTATAACAAGTGAGAAACAGAGAGACTAAAATAGCAAGATGAATGTTTTGCAAGACTCTAGTTTTAGAAGTTTAAGAAATCTTATTCTCTATAGAGGCAAGCAATCTTTAAACAGCTAACATTAAAGAAGAAAAAAATCCTTCAAACCTTGGATCTTCTTCAAATATATATTGAGTTCCTTGCCCATGGTGTACATCCCAGTCAACAATTAGGATTCTGTACAGATCAGTAAAAGAAAACATTCAGAGGAAGAGCCACAGCATCTTAATCTACAGACAGTATGAATAAAAAATGTTTTTCTGAACCAAAAGCTACATGACACCCAGAAAGCTTTAGACATCAATCTAAACCAGTACAATGTCAAACTGTAATTTGAAAAGAAAAGCTTCTCTAGAGTCAACCATGCACTTACCTCTGTAGACCATATTTCAGTTTTGCATATGCTGCTGCAATAGCAACATTGTTGAACAAACAGAACCCATTAGCTGCATTTCTCTGGCTGTGGTGACCTGGAGGTCTGAACCAAAGTTTTATAAAGTTATTCACTACAAAAGAAATTTTGCTAAGAAGTGAAAACTTTCTCACATGTTTTCTTACCTTACTAATGCCATTCCATTGCGCACTTTTCCTGACATCACAGCATCCACCAGCTGCAAAGTTGCTCCTACTGCTAATCTGGCACAGCGGTAAGTGCTCTGAAAATGAGAAACTCATCAACTTAAATTAGGCATGCATGACATGCTTTAGCATCCCAACAGCAAACTGTCTTGACACAGCTCTATCCCACTGCAGATGTATGATCATAGTTGAAAGAGAACTTTACAACACATATTCCAATGGGCTTTCCCCTAGGATTACCAGTGATCACCACAATCTTTATAAGGATGTTCTCTGTGGAGTAGTTAAAAAACATAAGATGGATGTATTGAGTGGAATAACAAGGCATCTTAGAAAATAAGGAATGAAACCCTACAGAAACATAATACAGAAGACTTCCTCTCCATTTCACAGCACAATATTTAAGAGCAATTGTTACCAAAATGTGATTTGCAGGTCACTAATGATCTACAGTGACATTAAGTGACAAAAATAGAGCTAAAATTTGAGTAGTGCGTTACACTGGTATGATACAATTACAAAATAGATGACAGAACACTTGATCAATTTACAGCATTATACTAAACTAGAAATAGACAACAATAATAACATAAATAAATGTGAGACTACGTAAGTAGCAAAAAATGTATTTTTGATTTTCCCCTACTTAGAAAAATGCCACTCAATTACAAATAGTTGTAACTCCCAACAGAGGAAGCAGTTTAACTTACACACCGGATGAAAGAAAAAAGCATCATAATTTTCAGAGACTCTTTTCAGCTCCTCCTCATTCATTGTCTGAGTGCTTTTTGCCACTTCCAAATGCTCTGAACTGCAGGGGAGAGAGAAATTAACACAACACTTAAGTAAGCAACTACAATATTTTTGAGAAGTTTACTTTTATTCCTATGTATAAATCAGCATTCTTTGCTTAAGATCCCACAGAGTGACAATGCAGATTTAGTATAATAGCAGACTCATAATTCAGCACCTACACCATACTTAATGTTGTGACACATTTTCCATTGAAATTAACGGAAGCCATTGAATTTTGGAGCACTCTTTTCAAATGGATCAAAATATGATCTGGAGATATGTGATCTGCTGTTTCCTTGAAAACATTCCTTAATCTGAATGAAAGTTAAGTGTCAGACCTGTGAACCAACAGGATCTCCTCCTCGCTTCCTTCTCTGGCAGGCACTTGGACACATCTTTCCACAAGATGGTAACTTTTAAGCTGCTCATAAGAGGATGAAAGTCTTTCTGGCACTTCAATATCACAAATGGGACTAAAAATAAGCAGTAATTACATTACTATAATACTATAGCAGTATGGGTGACTAATACACTTCATAAAGCCTAGCTTTTAACTCCCCGTTGTAAGAAGATTCATTACCCTAAAAGAAGTACATGAGAGTAAATGGAAAAGAAAAATCTTTAAATACTTTCCGTTTTGGAACTGAGTCAGAAATTAATTCTAAAATATGCAAGCAAAAAAGCCAATCTTTAAAAAAAAGAAACCAATACAATAGCATCATTTTTTATTTCCTCTCTCACCAGTAAAAGTTGCAATGCTTAACTACAGACATGGGAATGCTGAACTTAAAAGCTGAAGGCTACAGTGAAGGTGAACAGAGAAGTAGGTTTGGGAGAGAAATAACAATGGATCATTACTCTGAGCAGTGCAACGGAACTGGTCTAATTTATGCAAATTTAAGTAATACACTGATTTTTAACTGAATGTAATTGACAGGTTTCAGCCGAGTGAACTTTTTCCAAGGTCAATGATACTTTAGCTTTATTATCAATTTAATTAGCTTAAGTACTTCATTTAGGGGGCATCTCTCTGATGCCTCATCCAAGCACTTCATGTTAAGGTGACCCAGACTGGATGCCTACAATTTCTCAAATCCAGTTTCAGATTATCATTACAGTATCTAGGTACAATTTTGGAATAAAATATTTTTGTTTTCTCCTAAGATCCTAAAGATCTTCTGTTTACTCAGAAAATTACAGTACCTATCACTAGGTACTTCCTATTACATTTACAAAACATGCAATTATTTGGTACTGCTCTCACGAGTCATAATAAGAATCTATTAATAAAAACAACAGCAGTGACTTACTCACTCCAAAGTAGTTTGTGAGTGGTCATCTCTTCATCATAAATCAGTGCTGTTCCTGAAGCCATTGCTACAGACTGAGCAGAACAAAATTCCCAAGACATATTTCACATCAGACGTAAACTTAAACCAGTTACTATTTATTACACTACCAAGTGAGAATATAAGTACAGAGCATACCTGATCGCATGACAGTTTTGCACTTTAGACTTTGTACTTATAGAATAAAATAAAAGAAGAACAGTTGGGACTCATTCTGACAAAACTGCACCCACCGCAATGGAGTGCGGGCAGGCAGGATTCACAATGACCCGAGTGTTCGAGACCTAGGCGCTGGCCTTTCTGGTGCAGGGGCAGGGGTACTCCCACCTCCCCGAGCCCCCCCGCCCTGGCCGGGGCCGCACAAGCAGGGGAGGCTCCGAGCACAAGCCGCCTCCTCCCTCCATGGCACACAGACCTACCTGTGGGGCGAGGCCAAACACTTGCTGGGGCGAACTTGAGCTACAAAGCCACAAAGTACGAACAACAGGATTTCATACACCACATGCAGAACAGCTACAGGGATCTGCTACGTTTAAAACTTTATCGGTCTTTCAAAATCACCAGAGAGACAACGAAGACCGAGAAAGAAGCCGAGGCGCGGTCAGCGGATGCAAGCACGCTGCCGACCGCGGAGGTCGCGTACCCTGGGCCGCGGGCCCAATCCGCTCCGCCGCTCACGTCCCGGGAAACTCGGCAGCCTCTCACGAAGCCACCCCAACCTCGCGGCCGGCCGACACCTTCCGAGGGCCAGGAAGCAGGGCGGGCCGGGAGGCAGGGCGGGCCGGGTGGAGGGGAGGCGGTGAGGCGAGGCGGGCCGGCAGGCGGTGCGTCTCGGCCCCGCGGCCTGGCCGTGGGCGTGCCGAGTGCAGCCCCCGCCCCCGGACGCGCCGGGAGCGCAGTTTGAATCCCAGTGCTGGATTTCCCCGGCCGCGCAGTGTCAGGGCTGCCGAGCCGGCCGGGGCGGGCAAAGGGGTATCGCCGGCCGGAGGGCCCTGCGGCGGTGAGGCCATGCCCGGGGGAGTCCAAATGCTGGAAGGGTTTTAGTGTGGAACTGACCGAAGAGCAAAAGAACGCACAACCCCGGGCAGTGGCATCCTCTGACATAAGGAAAAATAAAGGGTTTACTCCTCCATTTCCTCAGAGTGCCGTGGCCTCAGCGGGTCATGCTCGGGCACTGATGTCTCTACTCCCCATGGTGGGCCGAGGCAGCCTGTCCATGTATGTACACAGCTTCGTAATTATTGTCCGCTTTTTTCCTGGGTTTCTACTAGCTTCCCAGTTCAGGGTAGGAAATGATGGAACAGGTGTCATCAAATTCGATAAACTGATACAAACATGCACTTTTGGGCAATGTATTGGAAACCCAGGTCATTATAGGTGCAAATTTTAGAAATCTACTGCCCATAAACTTTCCCCACATTTGTTTCAAGAAAATATGACCATAATAGACACTGTATTACTGAAATAGTTTGTAATTTATGTATTATCAATCATCTGTTACTGTTTTTATATTCACATTTATAAAACTAAAATTAAGTTCTGTCCATCTTCATGTAGTCTTTAATGTCAGTGTATTGCACTGACCATGAGGATGCTAATCACGTACCTACTGTAATATTTAACTTTTTTTTTTTTTAATATTGGGCCTCTATTAGTTTCCTGCAGACCATTTGGAGAACTGGTGAAGTTTAGACATTGACTTTTGTATTGTGTGTGAAAATGAAAAGGAACTTTTCAGTAATCAAATCTTGTGACTGGGGCCAACCATACCGTGTTCACAGTTACTATTCAGCTCTTTATTCCACTCTGTTTCCGGCAAAGCGACCAGCAGATGGCTGCCTACTTTCAAAATATACCAACGAGAGAAAATAAGGTGGATTCGGGAAACATTAGGCAAGGGAAAGTTTAGGTAACCGGGGAAAATGGTAGAGTGGGTGGTATAGACAAATACATAAAAAGTAGTCAGCTGGATTTGAAACTGGTTTATGCCAGTTTTTGCACATATTACATTTTTTTTAAAATCATAACTCAAAGAAATATTTATCCATAGCTGTCCAGGTTCAATCTGGATGAGAATAGCTGTAACACTACAGAAAGGAAGCCTGATAACACTGGGGTTTAAGTTTATCTTACAATACAATTTAAAAGGAAATTAAAGCTTTATATTCAACTTATAATACATTCCTATTTACAAGATAGGTTTGGCATGAGAAGTATAATTATCTTTTTACAAATCATATGATAAATATTTACAAGCATTTATGGTATCTCCACTTCTGAGTCGCCAAAGCCAACTGGGAGTCCTTCCTCTGCCAGTGATAAACCTGGTTTACTAAAATTATGCCCTCTTCAATATTCCCCACAAAGAGATACACCATGGGACGGTGGGTTGGAGTCATCCTCTCTGTACATTTTTCATTAATTAGCAGCCACTGTTGTATCATATGCTGAGTTTCATAAGGCAAAAGCGAGCCGTGGGTAATGAATTCTACCTGGCATTCAATGTTATACTCTTGATTCTCTAATGCTGGTCTCTTCTTGGACAGCTTTACTTTCACTGCTAAGGAAAAAAGAAAAAGAAACATGTGTCACTCCATTTCTCAAATGCAGAAAGAAACACTAGCAATGAAAGCAGGATGATTCCTTAAAAATATGATTATAGTTTATGCTGACAGAGCATGGTGAGGCCTTTTCCAGCAGCAGAATAAAGTTTAAAACATTTTTGTAAAGTAAAGTTTATGTAGTAAAGGGGTTTTTTCCCATTAAACTAGATGACTAGGAAAAAATACTTTCACAAGTATGACTAATTTATTTTTAGCATCATCGTGTTATGTCAGGCTTTTTCAGTAATTACATATTGTAAGCTGTTGATGTTATTCTTGTATCACAAGGCTACCCAGCAATTGCCCAAGCAATTTTCTGGAAACTCAACTTTGTTGATGTGTGGAATCCCTAGGCAAAAATAGCTTGCTGATACCACCCTTTTAGATATTCACTTTTCATTATAGGTGTCTACCTACCCCACTTGACTCTGCCAGCACTTTTTACAATAACATTTCTCTGTATTTCTTGATCTAACGCTAGACAAAGTCGCTGAAATTCTCTGCACTGACATCAAAGGGCTATCCAGGAAGTCTGTAGAACAAATTCGACTCATCACTCAACAAGACATCTCGAGGTAAGAATTCTTGTTACTGATATGATTTTCTGAGTCTCCTTTTTAGTAAGCTAGGTATCACAAAAAACTCATGTACAAAAGTACCAAAGATACACCATACACTTCTAAAACACGAAAGCTTAACTTTGAGTTTAAGCGCTAATAAAAGGCAAACTTGCTTATTTGGCTGCTTTTCACAGAAATATTTTCCATAAAGCATGTTGTACTACAATGTAGCCAACTAGACGAGAACAGCTATTTGGTTGGAAACCAGATCATTAATAAATTTTTCATACAAAGTAAATCCTCCTTATATTTAGATTAGAAAGCACATATTCTGAAAACCAACCTAAAGCTAAATTAGCAGCCAAACTCTTAATCCTTTGAAATTCTTGCAGAAACTGTCACTAATTGTAATCCTACTTTTAAAGCATTTAGAAGAAGAGTTGTTAATCTCTTTAACACTAGCTACATTTGCAAGGACTTACCAAAGTTACTGTCACACAAAACTTCGAGAACTCTTTTGTGTGTAAAGAATTCCTCCACTGCTGGGCAAGTCTGACAGGCAGGCTTTGGTAGGACTGATAAGAAATTACAAAGTCTCATTGTTATCTTTTAGAATAATTTGATTTAATCTTCTGCTGTCAAAGCTGACAACCCACTGTTTAACCACAGGGATGACAGAGAAAATACACAACAGGCCAGTGATAATATGTAAAAAGTCAACTCACTTCTCTGGAAACATGGCTAGGGATGAAAAAGAGTTTCATTTTCCATGCACATTTAGTCCTTGTTCAGACTGACAAGCTCAATTATCAGCAACAAATAAAGTAAAAAATACAGTATTATTTTTAAGACAGCCACAGAGGGTGGTAAGGGGTTAGGTGGCTGATTCTCTCAGTTGCTCTGGGTTCAGCTGCACTAAGACTGTGAATAGATATGAATTTGGGTGTGCTAGCAGCAACTAAATCCTAGTCTTCCGCAGAAGTTAGGAAGTGGGAGTGTATCTGAAGATTTGAACTTTAATGCCATGATAGCTCATGTTTCTTTAAGGAAGATCAGATAAAATCATCCCAACTTTCCTAAGCTGATCTGAGAACCAACTTGTTGTATACATAAATTTATCCATGAAAATTCAAACACGGTGTGCTGCTGTGGGTATGACACTGCCCACAGCTGTGCAGAGTGATAATTGCTTTCCTCTGCTATCAAAGCATAGACTGCTGCACTGCTGACTTACAGCACCAGAGGTCTGCTGCAGCTTACACTGCCAGCACTGGCACTCTCCCACCTATCTGCAGGAACACGTAAGGCAGTAAAGGTAGACTTGACTCCATTTACAAAATCACAGAATGTCTGGGAACAGTGTCCCTTGTATCTCCTTGATTCCAGGAACATAAGGTATGGCCACCCTCCCCTCTGCCATCTTCCAGCTACCTTTATGCAAGTATTTATGGTCCTTAGTAAGAGGTGCCAAGCACATGTCCTCATCTCCAGGGAATCGATTGCAGTCCAGGCTGTCAGGCCAGGGGTGTCCATGGCAGTGGAGCACAGGGGCACAGCTGTCACGGACAGCAACACACATGCTCCTACAAGGATGGATAAATCTGTTGTGGGAGGAAATACCACAGTTAACTCAGTCAGTTAACTTCGTGATAACAGAAACTATTGCAACAGTGATTCTTGTGCAAAGTACATAATCTTTGTGAAATTTAACATCCTTCAGTAATAATGTAATTCTAGAAGCAGCAGCTGTGCAAATTATGCAAGTGGTCTGTGTATGGACTGAGCTTACAATACGTAGTTATGATTTTTAAAATGCTTTTATGACAACCTGAGAAAAGCTCCAGTATGAGCCTGATTCTATTCACAGTAGGTGCTTCAACCCTAAATGAATAAGAATAAAGTTCAGCAGTAACAAAATAAAACATTATATCCTTTGACAACACCATTCATGTTCTTAAGGCAAATTAAAGTTGAAGTGGAACAAGTTTTCAGTACTTTTTTTCTGATGAATACAAATAGGCTAACAGAATTACTTCAGAAAAAGTGAAGATCACCTTTAGATTATGATAAACATGCATTTAATTTCATTCCTGTTCTGGCAAATAAAGGCTGGAGTTTTGTACTGTGCTGCGGTACTTACGTATCTAAACAGATGGGTGCAAACAGGGAGCACAGAAATGTCCTCACATGAGGGTGACAGTCTGTGTGTACCAGGTGCTGCCAGGTGGTGGATTTTAGTATAACTTCTGCCATGCTTGTGTGTCCCATAAGGTTGGGAAGTCTCATTTCGGAGTATCCAATCTTGTGGCACATGCCCATCTCCTTGGGTATCATTACACATTTCGTGGATAATCCAATGTCAAAGCCTGTTGCCACTCTTAGGAAACCACTCATGGCAAAAACAAGTATTTTTGCAGTCAATAACATCTTCCAGTGACTCCGGGGCTGCTGAACAGGGAGCTGTCAAACCCTCCAAATGCAGAGGCATGCTGAAAACCTTGTGGCTTATATATCCCAAGAGCTTAATGAACAGTTGGTTATCAACTGCTTATCAAATCACTCAAGACAAGACCAGGTCTTACTGCCTAATCAAGGGATCGTTGTGACAGCCAGGGAGGTGGAGAAAAAGTATAGAAGTATGTTCCCCAAGGACACTGATTTGGTACAGCCTTTCACGTGTCCCATGGTATCAATGGCTGCAGCAAGCTATGTAGCATATTAAATTTTGACACCTGGAAGGTTTGCTATGTGATTTCAAAAACAAATTAAGAGATCCCACAGAAACAGGGTCGGGCAGACATGCTGTCTCCTGGGTCTGCTGTGTCTCCTTTGTCTTCAGACACTGCTGACATGACAGAAAAAACAGCCCAGACTGACTTATCAAGTGAAAATATTTTGCTTGTGCTAATGGCCCATGTCTCTTGCACTGTTTTACAATGTAGAAGAGGCACTTTCTTTGGTCGAGCACTATAAAAGAGACAGAATTCTGCTGTTAACTGAGTATTTTGACTGGAAATTTGGATCCCTATTCTGTGACTTGCTAAAGGTCCCAAATTCTATTAATTTTAATAGACACCTGAAAATACAGAGTTAAATTTGTAGTACTGTTGTGGCTATCAGTATCTATTCAGGAAAAAAGCAGTTACACATTTTAATTATTTTGAATGAAACTGTCTACATTTAAAATTGCTCAATTAATGCAGCATTAAACTATTTATTAATACGTTATAATTACATTAAACTCTATAAAAGCAAATTATACCAAAGGTGTACTTTTTCTGTTCATAGCACTAAAAAATGGTATTAAAAATTAACACCCATAACTAATTGGAAAAATATTTTCATCAAATTAAAAATTTCCACAAAATGCTTTACTTAGATCTTCAGCTTTTTAAACTCATAATCTGACTTTTCCATTTATAATAGATAAGCTATGCATTACTTAGACCCTTTTTTCATCTTAACTGGTTCCCAACCTCTCCATAGTGAAGAGCTGTACTAACAGCTAACAGAGTGATAAAGTACTCATTTAGAATTCTGTTACTTTTAATATAAAAAAATTATTTCCCCATCCAGTTACTTGAAATATTAGGAGAAATATTAGCAGAAAATAATAGATGGATTTACTGTAAAATATCTGTCTTGGATATTAGGCTAAAATAAGTATGTTCATAATATTGTATCATCTACTGTTACTGATGCTTGATTGAAACACATTTCTTCAGAAATGGTAGCTTTTTTTGCTTATACTGAGATGTAGCACACTTAGACAATGCCTTACATATAATTTCCATGTTTATACCTAAATGTTAGGTTATTAATCCGAGCATCTTTGAAACCAAAGACAACCTGCCACTGATTCCTCCTTACCTGCCTTCTTTAAGCTACTGGTAAAATTACAGTATCTGTTAAAATAAGTAGAAAAAATGACAGCATGCAAGATCCCAGCACCTAAAAATGTATTTAAAACAACTCTCAGTTTTTCTTCTGATGCTTTGTTGCCAGAATGGTGTTTTTTCCCAGCAAATGTGGTTTCTCTGTATCCATTATCTCACCTCAAAGCAGAGGAACTGAACACCTAACCAGACTGACTCCCTTTGACAGGTGGTCTACGTATTTCTCAAGTTAGAGCCTTGCTAAAAGTCAGTAAAAGTCCCATTCTTGCTAAACCTATGCAGATATGTCTTCAAGCCACACTTTCACACAGCTGCTCTTGCTACCATTTGCAGTGAAATGACTGCAGGAAGCTGCTTAACCCAAGGGGAGGCAGGTCCACAGGTTGAGCCAACTGCACAGCTTTTAACTCCTGGTGCCATCTGTATCCCATGCGTGCCCAGAGCAAAACCACGAGCTCCACTCCCCATGCAGAGGCACCTCTGTCCCATGCATAGAGCTTAGCACGCACAGGGTCCAGAAACGCTGCAGACACCCTGATGTCTCTCACCTGAGTGTCTCTTTGGCATTCAGCAGCTGGTGTGAAACTGGACTAGTACCCCCCTTATCCAGGAGGCTGCTGCACCTGTCCACATTACTGATGTTTTTACCAAGTCATCTTGTAATTTCATGAAATTAATCAAATTCCTCTCTGTCTCCAGTGATAATCTTCTGTAATACTTCTCTCATGTGATTGCTATCTGAAAGTAGGTAGCAAGATCTCTGGTGAAAGAAGCCTTTCTCTTGCATGTGGAGCATGGTGTTACATGCAGATTTCTAAATGGTATAAAAGTTAGAGTAAGGAACAGTATTTGGTCTTTCAATTATTTAGATGTTTTTCTCTGTGTTTTTCTCAGTGACTGTCTCATAACCTACAAGAAAACCTGATTCATCCTAAAACCTGACTCAGCTTTGTTACTCCAGCTACTGAGGGATTACTGAGGCTCTAGCTGTGCCCTTGGTGCTGCTCTGCAGGAGGAGGGTTGCTGTGCCCCTTCCCATCAGTTCATGAAACGAGCTCATGCCAGGTCTGTGTTGGGCTGAGCTCTGGCTCTACCCAAACCCGTGTGTGCTGCCTTGTGAGCCCGTGGGGCTGATTTGAGAGGTCGCCTGAGTCACGACTGATGGACAGAACAGACACAAGCATAATGAGAGTGTGTGAGACAAAGATCATCTAATAAGAGATAATACCTATCCTGGCAAACTTAGTCTCCATAGGAACTGTCTTAGAAAGAAATAATTGTGTATCTCTGAGTCAGTTTCCTGCCAGGCTTCCCAGGGAGTAGGTCCTTTACGAGCCACTGCAGAGCTGTGCTTTAAAGTTTCTGTTAGCCACAGCTATGTCTTAAAGGCATCCAACTGTCTTTTGATACTTTGTTTTTGGAGAGCTGACTTTTGGTAGACTCAAGGGCTGAAGAATTGTCACCAGTTTCAAGAGAAAAATGTGCCTAAATGCATTTGCTGGACACCCATGGCTGCACTGGGTCCAAGGCTGGATCTGAAGCCAGATCATCATCCATAATCCAGTAATTTTTGATAGCCATCTTATATCAGGAAAGAGAATCACTTATGGGAGCTTCTGATTCTCTTCTGGAAGTGACTTGGTTCAAGTGGGTCAAATTCCTTACGTTGTGCCATTTTCAGTGTCATCATTTACTAAGGAATTTACCAATTTGGCATACTTTTCACTACACTCACAGGTCACTTTTAAGTAAGGGAAAGTGTTTCTATTCAGGCTCAATTATTTTGAAGTTCTTAACGGGCAGATGTTACCTTTGAACTTGGTTTGACAGGAAGTCATTATCATGTATAATTTTTAGCAAGAATCTTGCAGAACAGTTATTAAAAGCATGCAGAGCATGCAGAGTAGATTGCCATTGCTTGGAGAGTGCTACAGGTCAGTCAGATGTTGGCAGAAGCATAACCTGTGGCACCCATGTTGCTTTGTCACTTCTCCTTTTTTTGCAAAAGCTCAGCTGCTCATTTACACAGTGGGGAAAAAACATCAAGCAAATATACACACAGATTGATTTTGTGAACACAGTAAACTGTGATTTACTGCTGCCACACCAGCTAAACATTCAGATTGCACAAAACCTGATGGCTCAGTGTTTCTGATTGTGGTGATATATGTTTGCAGAGCATGCTTGAACAAAGACTGACTAAAGTAAAAAAAAAAAAAAGATTAGTTTAATAAACTATCATGGCAATTGCAGTGCCTGCATACAGTTAGGGCAGGCACGTCTCGAAAGTCAGAGTCCAGCTACTGCTCTTTGAGACTTCTGAAGAAAGCTGTGTGGTGGTTCCCTTAGCCACCGGCTGTATTTATTGTTCCTGGATATGAGCAAGGGACACCTGCTGATGGACCATGATAAGAGGAACAGTGGCTGGAGGCTTGCTCCCTGCCCACCTCTGTGTCTTCTCCTTTGACTGTTACCAGGGAGACAGACAGAGATTAACCAGGAGCCACCCATCAGAGCCCAGTAAGAAACAAGACTGAAATTTTCTTCAAAGAAAGAAGGGGTTTGAGAGCAAATTTGCAGATGTGGAGGTTTTTGGTTTTAATCTGAACATTTGTTGCAATATTTGGCTGGATTCATTTTTATCTGGAGTCAATTGCAGAGATGCAAGGCTCCCAGACAAAGATCAAAGCTTGTAACCATGCACTCCGAGTAGCAAAAGGAGGCAGGGGAGAGGTGGTCCTCGCTCTGATGAAAGCTTTCCTGGACTAACATCTTTACTCTGCAGGGCAGGATTTACTTCATAACATTTCCTTTGCTTTATTGAAAAACTAATTAGGCCACATATGGTATCTGTAAAACAGCAGAAGTAGAGTCATAGACGCCTTTGAACACCTTTGAAAAGACCTCATTAATTTATTTGTCACAATGGCTTTAGCACTGCTTCAATTTTTAAAGAACAGAAAGACTATATTTCCTTATATATCTGTAATGGAAATGGTTACAGGCTCACTAATCTGGCATGCTGAGCTCTGCCCTTTTTACTGTCAGTCGATTAGCTGAGAAGAAACTTTAATAGTGAAAGAGAAGTTTGATGCTTTGGGTGATCCACACTTAGTTTCTGACTCTGCCACATTTCTTGTGGAAGCTTTAACCCTGCTGCACTGTACTCCTGCACACACAGACTGTCCTAGTTAACAATGCTGGGGGGATGCTGGAGTTAAATGTGTTCAAATATGAAGCGTTCAGATGTTACAAGAATGGGGAGGGCCATGTAAATACCTTCACAGATTCCAAGAGTATCACTCAAAGCACAAGGGTGCTGAATACTATACAAAACCTGAGTAAGTAGCATTTCCTAAGTAGGCCAAGTCAGTCAGGGCCAAAGAAACGACACAGGAAGATGAGGCGACTTGCTAACCAGCTAGCAGCTAATGCAGGCATACAAATCTGAGCTTTGACATCACAATGTTCATTGACCCATTCAGCTTTTGGAGGTCCAGCCCAGCAATATTTTTGTCACTGCAGAGCAGGACAATTGGTGTAAAGTGATTTTAGAGGAAGAACTGAAATCCAGTACTGACTTACTAGTGACACACACAAAATTGCATTTGGGCCATGTTCTGTGTGCTGCATGTCTGGGCCTTATGATGAACACTACATTGGTTAAATACTGTGTGAAGCTGTTTGCTTTCAAGGTGGCTGAAAGGAGGAAAGAAACGCTGGCACCTTTGTCATTAAGAAAGAGGAAATTTGCTTTAGCCATAAAAACTGTGGCAGGATCAATAGTGTTGTTGGTTTTGCTCCAGGGGTAAGCAAATTGCAAATCATGGCTTTCAGGTGGGAGCAAAATACAGTCTGTCTGAATTTAGGGTTTTACACTATTGATCATGTACCAGATGAGCACCTTCCACAAACAGCCAGCAGTAATAGCCACTCTTTTCTGTTCTCCCCCAGGTATAAAATTAAACTTTGTAGGGTATGTTATTCCTTGGTTTATATTGGTTTGCTGCTTTGGCTAATACTGCCTATCTTTCTTTTTAGTCTTGAGTCAGTTTTACAGGATTTCAATTTAGTTTTACTCTGATTTAATTTCATGAAAGAAGGACTATTTGACAAATGGAGTATCATGCATTTCAGGCACAATTTCTGCTCTACAGAAAAGCTCCTCTTCTTTTAGACTTAAGCAGTTTTTGCAGTGTTTTGGCAACTGGGCTGATGATAGTTTCCCCTCTATCGAATTCTGTCATAGCTGAGTCCCCTCTCATGTACTGTCACAAACAGCTTCAAATGAAATAAAAGGTGAAGTTAAACACAGAGCTCACTGAATTGTTTCTAAACCTCTGTTTAGAACTGAAGGGAATACAAGTAGACTCAAGCTGTTTCATAGGGAGACAGGGCAACAACTGTCTGGGCTACAAGTAAACAGTTAGTACATACTGACTATTTGTAGTCCATTGACATTGTAAACATTGCCACCTTGTCTATTCCCCATCTCCGATTATTTCTTTGTCTGTGGTCTGTAGCCACCTACTGATCATCAAGATAAGACAGAAACACATTAAGTCTTGAAAATTATGTCTGGCTTCTAGCTGCCACTGAGATAGCTCTATCAGTTAAGCAAGTAAAACCCCAGGAGAGTGCTCTGCTGACTCCAGCATGCCTGGAGCCCATCCCTTTAAAGTTGCTTGGCAGTATTTCACATTTCACTTCTATGTATCCCAGTCACCCGCAGGACATGCTCTTGGCATCTGATGTTTTCACAACACATGGCATGCTAGGCTTTCTTCACTTTCAACACCATGGGAAGCAGCAGACCTGAAGCCCCTGTTTAAAAGGCAAACTTCAGCCTGAATACTTTGTTGAATAAGAAAATTAAAATAATTTCTGTAAAGTTTCACAAATACATAAATGTGCTTCAAATATCTGAATTGGATAGAACAGCCAAATCTTCTCTAAGCAAGATTCCCTCTGGCATTTACATATTTTTTTTCTTGAATAATATCATAGATTCATAAAATTGTTTAGGTTGGAAAAGACATTTAAGATCACCAAGTCCAGCCATAAACCTAACACTGCAAAGTGCCACTACACCACATCCCTAAATGTTACATCTAATTTTCTTTTGAATGCTCCCAGGGATTGTGACTCAACCACTTCCCTGGGCAGCCAGTTCCAATGCTTGATAACCCTTTCCATGAAGAAGTATTTCCTCATATCCAGTGTAAACCTACTCTGGTACAACTTGATGGCAAAACATAATCTCATTCCAGACACTGAATATGTATTTGAATCTAAATAATCAAGGTAAAAGTTCCTGTTGCAAATGTGTTTGGTGAAATCAAAAATTTGTCAAGAAACAGTCAAAGTTACACCCTGGGCATGAATTTGAGATTCTGATCATTAGAATCCTGGCAGCTTTTTTTTTCTGTTACAAATTTCTCTCCAAATCATAATTCATACTGTTTTTAAGGCTGTAGAATGGAATTTTAAATTTTCAAAAAGAAAATGTATTTTCTTGATAAATCCCAGCTTTAGGTTTCTAAGTTAGCGTAGTTTTGGAAAGAGATTATTTTGGGCTTTCTAACTAAAAACATTTGCAAACTTTTTCATTCAAGTACAGGGATACTAAACTCTATTCAAAACAAGTAGTTGTGTCCTGAACTCTAATGTGTATATAGACAATATTGAAAACTTCCTGAGGTTCTGAGAAAATATATTTTTAACTGTTGCAATTACAAATTACTTAAAAGCGTAACTGCTTCACAAATCAGTGTGTCCATTCACAGGATATAGTATATAATTTTTACCTGACAGCTGTACAAATATTTGATGGGAATAGCCCTTTTCTGTTCTGCGCCATTAATTATGTGCTCAAAGGCTAAGGAGTACTCACTGACAGTGTGAATATTTTATTTATTTTCACTCTCCCTATTTTAGATAATACCTTACACACAGTTTTTGGACAACGATGACCATAAAAGTGAGTCTTTTGAAGTCTTTAAGGCACCTTCCTATCCTGACAAAAGGCATACTTGCTATTGCAACTGTCACTAATCTACTTTTCTTCAGTATTTCTCTTATATCAAGGAACTCAAAACATTTTTCAAGGTTCAATGAATGAAACAATTGGCCTTTTGTGTAACCTATTTTGACTACAAATGCTTAGCCAAATCACACTTCTGTGTGAGGAGTGAAGAATTTGACAGCATTATGGCAGGCAACTGGAAGGACCATGGCAGGCATTAGGTGGTTCATCATGGGCAGCTCTAGACTTCAAAAGTGATAATGGCTTCACAGACACTATTTCTTGGTTTGAATCTTTATGGTTTTCTCTCTGTTATCATCTGTATCTCTGTAAATAGTGTGTAAGTCTTTCTGGGTCTCTGAGAAGATATGTAGAACAGTTGTGTAAAAGTAGATTTTGCTTTTTGTATACTTATTAAATCTTTTTATATCTTCTTTAATGGTGAATGCATAGTGCCTTCCTGTAAAACTGTGATGGTGGGCCTGCAAAATCTGCAAAACCTCAGCAACTGCTCCAATAAAGAAGATTCATATTGTCACAACCATTCCCACAGCAGTCTTGAGAGTCACAGAATCAATGACTTCATCCTCTCCCTTCTGTTTTGTGGGACAGCCCCATTGGTATTCATGGAAGACTTTAAATCCTCTGCAAAGGGGGAGGATTCAATTAAAAATAACCCCAAAAAACCAAAATCCAAACAAACCACGAATCAGTCTTTAAACAGAAAGCATAGATGCAATATGCTATAGAAAAAGATGGGGAAGAAAAAATGTCTTGTCTTTCTCTGAGCCTTGAGGCAGATGGCAGGTTCCTTCCCTTTGTGAAGGCTCGTGTTGCACACATTGCCTCTCTTGACATCAAAGACATTTGGTTTCTATTCCCCTATCTCGAACAGAAATTCACTGATAAAGGAGTCTCCACCCTAATGATTAAACTCTATTTGGATTTCAGTACCTGGGCAGAGCCCCTGAGCCAGCAGGCCCAGATTAGAGGGTCCAAGACTTCAGCGCCCAATTGCTAATCTGGATGCAGACTGTGGGGCCTGCCTGTGAAACATTTTGTCACTTGGTCTTCACAGACCTTTAACTTCTTTCCAGGGCAACCATTTTTTTCCAGTGGAGCTACTGGAAATGAAATGGTGAATCCATCCTAAATAGCTACACAACAAGAAGAGCTGAGTAAATAAGAAAAAATGTAGAGCAGTTATTTAGAAATAGCTCAAAATCAAACAGCACCTACATGATCTCTAAAACTATGCTTTACTTCTAATTAGTTTATGAAGCTCAAGGAGGGACAACCAGAGGAATAATTAAATTTAAGGTTAGACAGGAGAGGCTGATGGTTTTTTTGGTGTTAGGATCCATTTTCATTCTCTAAATAGCACGAAGGGTTTCATGCTGGTTGTAGTGATCACAGATTGATAACTGTCTCGGCAGGAGGCTCCATTCATTATGGAAACCATGAGGAGCAAATAGTTTAGAGGGGAAGGTATTTTGAAATTACACTCTGGATTATCCAGAGACAAAGGATTTGTGATTGCAGCTCTAGTTTCACACATTAAAGGAGCATATTTGCCTGACAGCTTCCTTAGCTTTTTTCCTCTGCTCTTTCATCTGTCTGATAAAAGTGATAAAACCTATTGCTACCCCCCATAAGCCTTGTTACATCTACATCTCTACTACAGCATTACTAATGTTAAATGTATTGGGACAGGAGACCTTTGAATTGTTTGGTGAGAGAGAAAACTACTTTTAGAAACAACCAGAGAAAATGCTATGTGTTTCTCTTCAAACTGAGTAGCATTTTTCTTCCTGATATTCTAGCAAAATGAAACAGAAGTACTGGAGTTACTGACAGACAGATTTTGTACCCAAGGAAGGCAAAGACAGTTTCCATAATCCATGATTATACCCCAGAAGCCAGGATTCTGCCTGTTTTTCTTATGCTGAGTGTTAGAATACATCCTATCTTTGTCAGTGTCTCATGGCAGACCTTTATGCGAGCAAGACTGACAAAGCTGGCCAACATTTCACAGGCTGCTCTTTCACTCCTTTTGGTGAATTATCTTTCAGGACGCTCTATAAAATGTTTGGTTTTGGTCCTTGATACTAAAAAGTGATTCAGTATGGGAAGTACTTTCCCTGCCATAGAGTTGGCTGAATAAAGCAATCTCATACTAATGTTTAAAGTCTGTAAGGTGACATGAGACCTAGAGTTTATATGTACGCCTGTTGACTTAGCCCTCCCACTCTGCCAGCAGGCAGGACTCGATCTCAGCATTCACAATATTCTTGCTGCTGTGGTTTTACTTCTCTGGCAAGTCTGATTGTTTATTTACAAAATTAGTAATGCCTTCAAAAAAAATCTTCCTGCATTGCTTTTTCTTTCTTTAAATGAAATCTATATTTTCTTTCAGTAATTTTCTGTCCTGTCTGATCATTACCTTTTGCACAAATACATCATATGTAAAAAATTTCATGAATGATGTTGTCATGACAGTCCAAATGGAGACTCACAGCAACCTATAGCAGATTTGCCAATGGCACGGAAATATGTATTCAGACTATTATGGAGCACTGCCAACAAATCTTTTCAACTTGATCCTAATTTAATGCAAACCACCATATCTAGGTCAGGGCAGATCGCAGGATGTAACTGGGGACAGCCCCAGCCCTGAGTGTGAGGCACCTCCCTGGGGATGGGAACAGGCCAGGCTGGGACATCAGCCTGTGAGAGGAGGTGGCTTGGTGGGACCCACGGCCAGGGACATGGCTGTGGGGTGGTGGGGAGCTGCAGCTCAGACAGGGCCAGGGCAAGAGCCTCCGCTGGAAGCAGCTCGCCCTATCAGGGTTTGGCCCCACAGTGCCTGCGAGCCACCCCCCAGGGTCACCTTGGGGAATGGGCAACCCTTGGCTGCACTAGCTCTGAGCTGGCCCCCGGCCCCAGCAGCCCAAGATCCGTGACCTCCTGGGGATGCGCTCATAACCCTTACAGCAGAGCTCACAATCAGGCTTTCCCAAACAACTGCTTCACAAAGGCTACATTGTTACTCTTTTACGGCTGGAGAAAAACAGATAAGAGATGACAGCCATATGCACCCATCAGTTTGTCTGAGCACAATTTTCCAGGCACTGATGGCTCTGTGGCCATGTCAGTGCTAGTAAATGAACCGTGCCTGCAGCACTTTGCTGGATCTATTGCCTTAGAGAAAACTTGAGTTAATGTTTTTCTGATTACATTTCTCGGCTGTATTTTCTCCCTTTACAGTAGTGCACTACCATTTTTATGAAAAATAAAGGTCAAACTTGACTTAAACCCAAAAATGTAAAGAGTTACATAGGAACGGCAAAATGTCTGGGCACATGCCAAAGTGGTACACCTTGACAGCAGGAACTATCATGTATAAATGTGACTTTAAAAATGCCTAAAAAAAAGCTGCTGTGGCCCAGGCTCCTGTGGACTAGATGCCCATGGTTTTCTGAGCAGTACAGTTTTACTGTTATCAGCTGTGGTATAACAATGTTATAGTAATAACAAGTTTCCCATTAGTACCAGACTGAATTGGATTAGGCAGCAGTCTTGTGTTGGCATTAAGAGTGTCACTCCAACAAGAGTGTCACAGCTGCTGGCACCATACAAACACAGCAAGAGACTTTACCTGCTCCCCAGGAGCATGTGCTCCCAGGACACTGCGTGGCAAAACTGAGGGCATTCTCAAACAGGACCTGAGCAATTTATTTCCTTGCATTTAATTTCACTAGCAATCTCTTTTGCCTCTCAAAGGTAGCAGCATATTCAAAATGCTTCAAGAAAAGGTATAAAAGCTGCATGCCTGGAACTTTGCTGGGAAATGCACCTCATTGCTTACTGATGAAGCAGACCATGAACTAGAAAACTCCAGCTTGGAAAAGTAATGAGGTACAGTATAAAGGAGCTCCCGTTACAGAGCAAAACAGCAGCAGACAAAAATGATGAATCATTAAAACACTTTCCTTGTCCCCACTCACCTCCTTGCAGGATGCTGTTCTAAATAGCTAAAAAGTATACATTGGTCCCATGCCTCAGAGCTGCAGGTGGTTGTTAGGTGAAAATGCAGTTTTCAGATGTTACTATTCCACAGGCTGCAAATAATCTGTGCACAAGAGCTGCTCATTAAGTGGTAGTCCGTGAAGTTTCAAAGAGTGTCTGTGTGATGGAAATCCTCCTCCCTTGATCTTTCTCCAACTCAGGCTTCTGAATTCTTATGAAGACTTAGGAGGAGATTTTAAGTGCTGCTGTGCATGAAACTGTTTCTGGTATTGTTAGACTTATACAACCAGCTGCCCCCAGTGCACGCAGGAGATGGAGAATTAATCAGCAGAGACAGCAGCTGTTTTAAGCCCCTTATTCTTTTCTGTGGTACCTGCAGGGACCGTCAAAATATATGGCTATTTTGTACCAAGATCCAATGAATGATAGCATCTAACAGATGCTTCATTCTCTAACTGAAACAGACCAGAAGCATCTGGTATTTGTATTTTAATAGCAGATCAGAAAGTAGGAAACTCAAAGAATCCCACCCAGCTCATATGCCCAGTAATTCCAAATCAAAAACAAATTGCACCTTCTGAGCACATTTTGTAGGACACACAAGCACCTCAGTGATGTCCTGTTAAAAAAAAACCCAAAACACAAAAAACAAAAACCAAAACAAAAAAAAACCTCAAGAAAGGATGTTGTGAACCACATCTGGCTCACAATAACACATTATCAAAATTCAACATTTGGTGAGTCTTCAACGAAACAAGACTAATACTTAAGGGGACAATCTTGCTCTAAGTCAGGGAGCTGTGAGCCCCGTATATCCTATTGGAACTCTGTTAATTCAAACCTCCCTGTCCAACTCAAAGATGCTTGAAGACCATCAATCTGACTTTGGCTTTTAAAATCAGGCCGAGAAATGCAACTGCATTTAAGGACCAAACTCCTGTCTTTCAGAACAAAGCAGAGATGTCTGGTAAAATGCAAGATGCTGTTAAGAAATAATTAGGTGGCAGTAGTACAGTCAGATCAGCTCTGCAGAAACTCCAAGTTTTGAAAATGGGAGAAAGATCAGCATCTGTGGTCTGACTAACTTCCAAAAGAAACTACATCAGCTACATATTACATACCTATTACACAAAATGTACCTACAATACTAGTTTCATACAGTTCCCTGAAAATAATATTTTCAGTACTCATTATACATTTGGGAATACATATGGGGAAAATAAGACCATTATTGTGTAAAAAACTCCCAACCTTTATTTATCACAATACATTTCAAATACATGCAGAATGTATTTACATTTCTCTTTTAAGGCAAACAGAAATGGGGTTCTTATTCCTGAGTTGCTTAGCACCAGTAGGAATAGCAAATAAAAACTAAGGAACTGTTGTCTCTCCCTCTGGAGTAGCAGCTGCTTCCACTGCAAAGTATTTCTGCTTTCACTTCACAGTTTTTTTAATGATCTCTACTGCCATTTGGAGCCATTTCTGCAAAATTCAATCTCTTCACAGAAACTTCTTGACCATCTTAATTTTGCCTTTGCTGTTTGCTGATGGCTGAGGAGTACTTCTGTCTTTGCTGACTTATGCATCAAAGTCTTCAGCTGCTTTAAGAGTTCTGCATTTCTCCACTACCAAGAAAAAGTAACATTATCTTATGTCTTTCTCATGTGTGCTGGCTGCTTCTCCAATGATAAGTTAACATTAAGAAAGGGAAAAGTCCACCTCAGCCAGTGGAGGATTTTAGGGCTTGACTTTGTGGAAATGAAGTGGCCCACTGAAGTGTTGGCCTTTAGGAAAAAAATGCACAGAAGTTTTTCAATTTAAAAAATGCTCCCTCTGAATCTGACTAACATTTGGGCCATCTGCATTATCTCCAGACTTTAGGCATTTTCTAGAATTTAGGATGCTGAAATCCATTTAAAATATAGAGGCAGCATTTTCAAATAAGTGTTTGACATTTTTCATTTCCAATCGACTGGCTCTATCAGCACCACTAATTCCAATAGGCACTTTTCTCCCGTGACTTTTAAGAGGACCATAAAGCATGATCCTAAGAGAAAACATCTATTCAGTAAAAGACAAAGTTTTTGTTTAACACAGAAGTACAGACCAAGCAGAAAGTCCATAGTGCAAAATGGGGTATGACTCTTAACTGTGCCTTCCTCTGTGAGGAACCTGTAGTCTGGAAAAACGTTTTGATTCAATTTACATTCTCTGCCTTTTTTTCACGTGTTCCTGAAAGTGTAGTTTTCAATGACTTATCAAATACATGAATTCAAGGTTTCTGTTATTATTTAATCTCTCTAGATGTCCACCTCAGCTAATCAACACTCATCACAAACAATTTTTTCACAAATGCTAATATTTACAGGTGTTTTAATTCAAACATTCATTGAAAGAAACAGAATAGCTGCGCCTTTGTTAAACTTATGGTTTCTATTGGATATTAAAGCGAAAAAACCCGAAGTAATTTATTTTTTTTCCAGTTACTATCTGCTAAGATCAAATGTCTTCCGTCTCATCCATTTCACTCAGTAGTAACAGACCACAGTATATTACATTGGGATCCACACGCAAACAGTCAGTTCTAAAGACACTACTTTTAAGAAAGAGAAGCAATTTCACACAGAAATTCTTCACAAAGGTTTGCCAACTCTTTTTCCTACCTCTTAGAGAGACCCTTATGTTAAGGAGCAGAAAGGCCTTGCAAAATAAGGGCCTTGTTGCCCTTGTAAAATCCTTGCTCACTTCTGCTTCTTCGGCTAACCAGAGAACATTCCAGGAAAGACTCAGCTAAACTAGAGGAGAAAAACAAGTTACAAAACTGGAAAACAATTGTTAGAACCAGTAAGTGCTCACACTCTGAGGCTGGTGGTTGGTTACACCTGATGCCTGTTCCTATAGTGGTTTATGGTGGTTGGTTAAACACATTTGTTGTGCCTTACAAGTGCGTAAACTCATAACAAAGGAACAGTTTAAGAACCCTGGATTTTTCCAATAAAGTGTCTTCGCTTATCACCATCTTGTGGAGTCCATACCATTAACCACCGCACCCTTACAAACAAAGCACCTAGGAAAACACAGTAACAGGACAGTAAGAGGAACTCATGAAGCATCTAACCAATCTATCCCATCAGGAAGCTGACTTCTTCTGCTAAGGTGTCTCTCAACAGAAGGTCTGAAGGTTTTTCCAAGTAAGATGAGTTCAAAAGGGTAAAAAACAGGAATAATTATTATTCTGCATCTGGTAACAGCTTTGTACACTGTGGAAAAAACAGCTTGCTGCAGGTATTCCCAACAAAGAGCTTCAGTGTATCATTTTGGTCCTCATTTCATTTTCTATAAGGTGACCCACATGCACCTTTATTTTTAAAATCAGCACTGCTGATTCTATAACCAGTACATTGAGATAATTTCAACACCAAGGTGTTAGAGAGCTTACAAAATTTTAGAAAATCTGAAGAATTTCTCCCTGGAAATCCTTGATCCCCTAGTCTACTATACAAAGGAACGACACTGTATTTAGAGAAAAATATTAGACAGTGATTATATCCAGTATATCCAGTGACTGTTCATCTAGCGAGTTTATGAAATCTTGTTCTGCTACGCAGGCTAGTTTGAAAGAAATCTAGGACATTGACATTTCTGAGATTCTCTTCCACTCACACAAGACAGAGGACACAGGAACACATTTGGGCTGTGTCTCTGCTACCCACTGCAGAACCTGAGGTAACAGAAGATAGATAGCCTTCCCAGGCATCTCAGCAAAGTGAAATATTCCAGAGGAAGTCACACAAATACTTCTTGCATTCAAAACGGTTCAGTGGCCTTGGAGAGCAGTCACAGCACATCTCTGACATACTGTTTCTCAGCTTGCTTGGGGTGGTAACTTTGTACTCTTCCAGTCTGTGAGTTGAAGAACAAGTCCTGCTCTTTCGAGGATGGCACCAGGTTATTGCAATTTGAGTCCTTTTGTGCAGAAGGAAGAAGTTGTAGGCAGAAAAAAGTTTATGGATATTTTTGAAATGCTACTCTCAAAGGCACCAACTTCCACATGCAGAGTAAAGTACACTGCTCTTTCTTACAGTGCAGATGAAACAGATTACATAGAGCTTATTTATAAAAAGTTTTATACACCTGGAATGTCACAAACATTTACAACTTTTCTGCTTTCCTCAGAGTTCTGAAAATACTGAGCTATAAAATTACACTGCTGTCTCCTTTGAGTCCAGTGTCTGTGGTGGCTTGAAGTTCAGTATCTCTTTATATGTAATGCCTGCAAAACAACAGAATAGACATAGCATTGCTGGTCTAATCAGAAAAGGAGGTGCACAAACATGAATGAGCAAGGTGCAACACCAGCCCGGTTGGGTTCTGATCTAGCTCAAGAAGAGAGAGACCTCTTCAGGCAAAAACAAAGGAAGAGTACAAAAAGCAAGGGAATCAAGGATCATTTTTTCATCATTTCAGATTTGAAGAAGTAGCCCAATACTGAAATGGTAGAGGTGCTTTCAAAGGGATGCGAGCACTGACTTTCGAGTAAAGTGGGCAATATCCTTAGGAAGAGCTACTGAGCACATTAGCTTTAAAAGTCAGGTCCTCACTTAAAAGCCAAAATACAAACCTCTGACCTTCGATGAAAACAAGATTAGACTTAAATGTCTGCTGACACAGATATGGTTTTTTTCCTCAGAGAACCTAACTTTAAGGCCAGCAATCTCTGCAGTCCTATAGAGTCAAAAGTCAAATGATCTGTTCACCTGTGCTATCCACTGGAAGGCAGGTTACTGAAACAGTTTCTTTTCTGTTGCAGAAGATGGGCGGACAGAAACATTAAGAAAATAGAGGACAGCCTCTGTTAGGAAGCAGAGAAGAAACCTTAGAGATCCTTATACAAGGACTTGATAAGAGGGACACTGGCTTATCAAGAGCATTGCTCTTTCTTAACACTGTCTATTTACTCTGTTCAATCAAAAGCAGAGAAGTTAATTTGTAAAGGGGAACATTTTTAATTTTGCATGGCCTTTCACTCTGGTTATTTTTGAAAACATCACAAAACTAAACTCACACTTCCATTCATCTAGGGGAAGATCCATGTTATCAAATGTGTCGTCATATTTCTCAGCTTCAATTTCTTCCTCAGGATCATGAATTGGTTCAAAGTAAGGATGCATCAAAGCCTCAGCTGCTGTGACTCGCTTCTCTGCATCCAGCACCAGCATCTTCTCCAAAAGGTTTACAGCTGTTGCACAGAAAACCAACAGTGTATTCAAATTACACAACTGATTCCACTTGTACACAGTAATATTGCCCTCAAGGTACTTTAAATAAATACATGGAGTTATAAAGCAGAATCATTGGGTGTCCATTTATAGCCAATGGGGCCCCTCTTCATGACAAACAGTGTTATGAGCAAGCCGAGATGTGTACAAAGCCTGATGCAATGCTCCCTTGCTTCTGTATGCAATAAAGAAAACACCTCAGCTAATGGCTTCTCAGCTTCCGGCTCCAGGACCACTGTTCTTGGGGCTTTCCCAGCTGTCTTTAATCAGTGCCACTTATTGTAGTTCTAAGGTACATCAGCCCCTGACAGCAGCTGAATGAACAGGTGAACAGCTAGTGAGAACTGTGCTCTGTGTCACCAACTCCAAACTCAAGTACACTTCGAAGTTCACTAAGACAAGTTAGTTGTCCATGCTCAGAACCTCAGAGCTGACTTTATTTGCTATGTCATTTTGACCTCAACCAAAACAATCCATTAAAATTTTGCATGCTCCCCTCCTGTGGATTTTGGATCAAGTCCATTGCTGGACTGTCAAAATGGACTAGTGTAAACAGGTACGATGAACGATTTGTTTATTTTCTGTTTTTCTATCCTGACAGGATGTTCTCGGGTTTGGTGCAGCAGCTGAAAGGAAGTAGAGGCAGAAGTGTGGGACAGGATGCTCAACTCCTGCTTGCCAGGTTATATATTCTCGTTAAATTTCTATCCCAGACCAGAAGCAGGCAGAAGGCCACAGAAATGATAAGAAGAGATATCCTACAAACTAAATGGAAATGCGTAGATTGTTGTAGCTGAGAAGATCCCTGAGCTAACCATGCAGTAAGGGTAACAGCTGTTTATTAATCAGATTTATTTCTACTGTATCTGAACCTAAAATTTTAACTTCTGAAATTTAGAAAATTGAATTAATTAATCCTAATTAATATTCTAATAAAACCGGCTTTCTGAGTGTTTAGGTCATTGGGAAATTAATAATCCTTAGGGAGAGTAATTTCAGAGCTCTGTCTGCCTCAGGTCATGTCACAGTTATGCACACTTGGTATGCTCTTCTGGCTGTTTATATCTATCGAATCCAAGCCAGTGCTTCTCAGGAATGCACAGATGTTTCTCAGGACGTATTAATTCCATTACTAAAATGTTAGCTTTCCATTTTCTTGCATTTCAACTGCAGATCAGATTGAGCTTTCAGAACTGTATTTCAAATACAACACAGAGAAAATTTTATTACATGTCCTTAATCTGCCAGAGCTCTTGAGAAAACTGCTCAAGTAAAACCAATAAACAGATGCTAGATTGAAACCTAAACCACAAAATACATCTTTTTTTTTTGATGCTTCTAAGAAACAACTGATTCCTGGCAGGGTTTAAGCTTGGTGAAGCTCAGCCGCTACAATCAAAACCATGAATTATGGAAATCAAGAGACAGAATGGCACAAGAACCACCACATCACCTGTCACATGACTGATTCTGCTGCTGCCCCCAGTGCAAATACAAGAATAAGCTATACACATCCACACAAACGGTCTTACCCAAAGGATTCGTATACTTCAAGATGGACGCAAAATCTTTCTTCTGGACTTTTGGGAGGCTTTTGATATAGTTTTTTGCCTTAAAGAAACATGGATATTAAATTAGATATTTGCCACCTTTGTAATGTGACAACATTAACTATATGCTTAATAGGTGACTCAATGTTTTGACAGCACATTGTACAGATGCATTTTTTCTGGGTCACAGACCCTGATGATATTCACCTTCTTGCTGAATGGATTTTTTTTTTTAATCGAGCCTTAAAACCACGATTTGGAAATTATAATGCAAATCTTTTAATTATTAGTGCTCCATACTTAATATACTTATTCAAATAAATATGTATGAATTATTTGAAAGAATGTCATAGTGAGTTTACAGCAATTTCTAGAAGTGAACCTTATACAGTAATTCCTTAATATTTAAACTGTGCACTTAGTCTAATGAATAAATTTAGATTCTTTCCAGTAAGGACTTCAGGATTCTAGAAGGATATCCGCATAAGAGCAGGAAAGGGACATTTGCAAACAGTTGGGTTTTCTGAATATCTTCATGCTTTCAGTACCTTTACAAGAAAGGTTGCAATGTATCAGCTCAGCTGTTTATATGGTACACACTGGAATCTTGAAGTTAAATAATGCTTTGATAATTCTCTGTCATTCTGCCCCCCCATCTCCAGTAGCTATTGTGGGTGCACAAAGCATTTTAAGGCAGAGAGGGACCATCGAGGGCCATATCAGTAGCCAATACATATTATCTCAGCCAGTTTAAGAACTGAGCATGGCTTAAAGTAAAATGAAGATATGTAAAACCAACTGACAAAGCAAAATACTCACATCTTGACTGTGCAATTTTTGAACAAAATCTTGAGTTGGTGTACCTGTTATTTTCATTATTTCTGTGAGTTGGTCCAGATCTGAACACCAGAAATAAGGAACAAATTCGTTCACCATTAGAAAACTAATCATCCTGCAAAAATAATACATTTCTTTGCTGTTGGAGAATAAAGTAAAAATCTCAGTTCAATGACTGAACAGAAGATTTATAAAAGATGAAAGTTCTCCATTTTTCTTAGAAAAGACAAAGAAAATATCCTATAATTTGGGAACACGTAACTGAATCATCTGCAAAATTGTATAATATTATCAGGCTTGTTCTATATTTTTGGACAAAAATCAGTCCAAAAGTATGAGAGTATCGGAACAATCAACACATGTATTGTGTGCTCTAAAAAAAAAAAACAAAAAGCTTTTCTATTATTACAGCGCCTTTTACTTCATGATTTCTGATATGATTCAAAGATTACCTGTACTGAAAAAAAATCAGTAATACAAATTTTAATTGGCAGGTGTACAAAAGTGGTACAGATATGAAATAACCATTTAATGAGAAAGGTGCAAGCCATTTTACTATTCATTTCAATTTATACTCATCAGTTTCTGAACAGACTTACTGTATCACATAAGAACCTCTCGTAATTTTCTTACATTACTATCATAAATTCACTGAAGGATACGATCATTTCCCTTGAACAGAGGTCTCCCTGTTATCATCTCAGCCATTATACAGCCCACAGACCAGATGTCAACTGAAAAAAAGACCAAGAGGCACATTAACTTGTTCATTTAAATGTGCATAAAGTTTAATTTAAAACGTATTTTAAAGAAGTATAAAAATTACATTTATAACCTGTTATAAAATAAATGTGTGCCTTGCCAAGTATGATGAACAGCACAGGTAAAACTACCAGACTTTCTAATGAGCAAACTGGAGATAATCTCATAATATGCAGAATGAGTTTCTCAGTAACAGGCAGATGAACGTGGGAAGTAAATTTTCAATGCTTTCAAAAACTTCCATAGTTATCCTAGTGTTATTTGAATTCCCTCCATGTGCCATTTTCCCCTGTCTGTTCGAGTTAAAATCAGCACACCTTTACAGGAACACAAGAACAGAGGTCAGACTGTCACACCTGTATAATTTAAATAATCTTTTTCTAATTATCTTGGCACTTCCTGTTACTCTCAGAAAACACATATTAAAAACCCCAAACTCACCACCACCACATGATTACCTGCAATTTATCTATATGGAAATTTTGCATAATTATATTGTCATTTCCACCTCCAATTTCTCATTCATTCCAGAAACAAAGTCTTGTTTATATATTGCCTGATTCAGTAAATGTTTTAGCTCTGTTAAAATACTTCTGAAGAGACACTGACCTGTCTGAGTATAATGCATCCAGTTAAGTATGACCTCTGGGGCTCTGTACCACCTTGTAACCACATAGCCGGTCATCTCACTGTCTGTATGCCTTGCCAATCCAAAATCCAGAATCTGTAGTGGAAGCACAAAGAACATTCAGATCAGACAGCTAGTTATCTAGTTCAGACAGTTGTTTACAACTGTAGGAAAAAGAAATTGGAGCAATCTGCAGAGATTAATTTATTTTTATATCTTTTTCTCATTGAAGTGTCTTGTTCTCATTTTAAAAATCAAGACAGAGTTAGCACAGAGGTTTGAATAATTTTTTTTGAAGTTATATACTCCTATAGCACCATCAAAAAGCTATAAAACCAGTAAAGAAGTAATAAATTATTTACTTACTAATTAAAAAGATACTGGACACATTCAATGCAAAAAATTCCCTGACCACAGAATCACCATTGTATCAAATTACAGCGAAAAGAACAAAACCCATTTTACACAGCGTCCATTGCTCCCATATACCAGGTAGCACAATTATTCAAGAGTGTGTTCCAACAATATTTTGAAGTAAGAAGGTATTGTTATTTCTACTTCATGAGTAACTCATACAAGGAAAGACTTCCTTTAGGTCACACTGAAAATCTGCAAAAAGAGTAGGGTATTACCATCATTTAGTTCCACCAAGTCTTCTCCAACCTCCAGCATCAACTACAGATAAACCTTTTGTAAGAAATGCAAGATGAGTGCAATTTTTTTGAAGTGCTATGCACAGCTCAGCTTATTTCTAAGATTTTCAGATATTTCTCTCTAGATATACCAATGTGTACAGCAGAAAGATTAAAAATGAATGTTATGGCCTTTTGTCAACTTCTACAAAATTTGCCTTAAGAAGGCCCATCTCTATGGACCATCAAAAGATGCAGCCAATAGCAAGAAAATTCCACTCCTGGAATGACAATCAGTTTGTATTTATCAGAAAGTCCATGCTTCTAACAAGAAGAAGGAGACTTGGGTAAGTAAAGTCTATTGAAGATAAATCATGGTCACCCAGAGACAACTGAATATGAAGCTTTACATGAACAGCCACTAGCTGCCATGTGAATCAGGCTGCACATGTTTATTGACAGGGCAGTCAATACCGAGAGTGATGTTTCTGTAATGCTCTCTGCAATAAAACATTCTAAAACATTTCAGGGTAGTTTCATCATTTTCTGGCAAACATTTTAAAATATTTCCAGGTGAGTTTCATCATTCTCTGACACTAAGAAAAAGGAAAATTCTGTTTTCATTCACAGATCAAGACTACAAAATGTTACGGCTTATCTTTATTGTCATACTTGAAATATAATTTCCATGTTTTTCCCATAATTGCTTTTAAATTGATTACCAATCAATTCAAAACCAGGAATAGAATGCAAAGGGTGACATTTTTATTCTTACCAACTAAATGCACTGGATTGTGGCTGATTCTCTGGGTAATGAAGATTTACTAAAAACAAAATATTTGCAGTGGCAAAATACACTTTCATATATGGCTTTCCAATTTATTCTACATATTCAGCACACATTTTATTTTCCCAGTAAGATGGCAGGGAGAGTGGAAGAAAAAGGTTTCACATAACAGGTCTAAGTCAGATATGGTACGGTCTGTTCTGTCACAGTTTTTTAGGCATTTTATCTACCAAGGTTTGTGACATGTAGAGTTGGAAACTGCTAAAATATAATTTGGTTTTGTAGATTTATGAAAGTAGAAAACGACAGCAAGAAATTTTGTATTATGTTTTAACTTCATAATTTATTTTTATTTATGTGTTCCTTAAGCTCAAGAACAGGCATACCCTATTTGTACTTAATATTAACATGGTACCATTTTAACAATTATCTTCACATAAAACTTTTATTCTCACACTCTAATCTTCATCTTTTCAGCTGGAACTTTCACAGCAATTTTCAGAGTAAGTTTGAAAATCCTTTTCATAATTCACGAATGAGAAAAGAATGAGCCAGTTCCTCTCAGCTCCTCAAGGATAGCTTCCCTTTGACTCAGCAAACTTAATTTTCCTATCTTGCTTCAGTAACTGTAACAAAAATGACCTGTAATCTTGGCCATAAGATCTGATGTGTCCTTACACATCAGGACACAAAAGTCCCCATTCAAATTCCCTGTTGTTTTGCGAGGATGTACAGGCCAATTGTGATTCAAGGGCAAAAAGCCTGGCCCAACACTGAAACCAGCCAGCACATCTACATTTGCTGCACCCGTTGTCTTCTAACATATGTGACTGTTTTTACAAATAAACATACCTTACCTTCAATTCACAGTCTTCATTTACCGCCAAGTTTCCAGGCTTTAGATCCTGCAACCAGATTTTAAATGAATGTTGTTTTTTTTATTTTACAGCAAGACAATAAAGTACTCTTTTTTGCTTTCTTTCTAGTTTTATAGTTTTTATGTAACTTTTTTGAGCAGCAACAGGTAAAGTGACATCATAACAACACAAACAAGGACACAAACTTGTATATGTTTGGTTTCATTCCAGTATGTTTCCCCCAATCGAGGAAAACCAGTTTTTTTTTTTTTTCCCTGATAGGAAAATACCTGCCAGTGAAGGAATTCACTCATTTTTCTATGAGTGGGGTTTGGACATAATTTTGTTGCATTTAATACTAACACCACAAAGTCAACAATTCATATATATTCAAATATGAATTCAAAATATACGTTATAAAGGTTCCTTACCCTGATAGACTTAGGAGGACTGAAGGAATCAAACCAGATTTTATGTAAAACCCTATGCTCTCTTCTGTGGAAAAATCCATTTCCTAAGAAAGTCAATAGAACTGCAACATGCAAAAAGTATTCCCTTAAGTCTCTTAGGCTACCTTAGGGACTTCTAATGATCTTCCACAGTTGCAGTTTAGCAACGGGAAGAGCACTGGCAACAACTAAGATGATATTGCAATATCAGTGACTCAGACACACATAGTGAGAAATACATTTTCCTTCAGCTTTTTCAAAACTTTCTTTGATACACTTTAGCATAAGATATTTAGAAGTATCTTCTCTCTGAACTTTTTAACAAGCATCCACCTGTTTTATACAAAGATGTTTTAAGATCAGAGAGGCCTTCGAGAGAAACAATTTGGTGCAAAGAACCATAATCAAACCAAGAGTTTCAAGGGTCAATAAGATGGACCTTAGAAAAAAACTAAGCAATGGTAAGTTTAGACCATGATCACAGCAGTTACAAAAATAAAAAATAAAAATATAAATATGTTACATTATTTTCTCAGTGTGCATAGTTTCCATGTCCAGCTTAAAGCTACTATACAATGTGCACTTTCTATGACGCTCCTGATACTTTATTAAAAATGGACAATTTCTACTATTCTAATGCAGTTTTGGGGGATGATATGATGCTTGGTACCACAAGGGCATCATTCAGAACTTCGTCTTCACAGAGCAGAAGTGATTTTAAGTGGACTTTATACAGGAACAGGATTCAAAAAGAGCCAAATGCCTTATTTCTCTCAGAAAAATAATGAGGTTCTCAAGTCTCTATATTTTTGGAAACTATTTTCAGTTTCTGTGGATCCCCAAAACTCTGAACACAAATATAATGTTATAAAAAAAACCTAAACATTGTTTTTAGAAGTTTAATCTTAATTTTTAAAAAATACAGAAAAAACTCTCATCCATCTCAATTTAGACACTATTTTCTCTTGTGGGGACTTACAACTCAACTTCACAAAGCAATTTAGGAACCCCAAATCTAAGCTCTATTCAGTGCAACTTGAGTGCCCAGCTTATGCCGACATAGCCATGCCACCTTTTGTTCCTACTGAAAGAGAAACCAAAGGCACCAACAAACTGAGAAAACCTATGAACAGAATTTCAGGCATATTTATAAGCATGCTTATACACAAACATCACTTACATTATCAATATATAAACATCTTCCATGTTTTTCCACTTACCCTGTGAATTATGCCTGATGAGTGAATATACTGTAAAAAGAGAAAGTAATTTTTTAGTTAAGGTCCTGACTTTAAAAAGTTGCCTGGGGTAGGAGAGAAAGTAATTTTTCATGGTGCTAAAGTAAAATGAAATTAGAAAATGTTTATTTGTTGCACAGAAGATCCCTTTAGCTTCAGTTTTAATGTTCAGATAATTATACTAGCATTTTGTCCTTTCCCTCCCCTAATAATGAGAAACCATTAAATCAGTTTGAGTACTGCAACAGATCATAGAGCTTTGTACTAAGTCTTCCCATACATAAAACACTGTTTTCAGTTAATTTTTGGCATATATATAAATACATGTATCAGAATGAAACATGCTATTTTATATATCAGAAATGCTTTCCTGCAATAGATGTCTCTGGTGTGCCATCATAGTTGAGATTCATATTCTTCAGCAGCACTGACTTTTAAGAGATCATTAAGACTGGGATGAAGGCCAGTCAAGGTCTTATCTGAGAATTCTTACTACATACTTCAGTATTTCCTTAATGGAAAATGGAAAGGTCAAGTTGAAAGACATTCTCCTTTATTTGAATAAACCACGACAATATTCATCACCCATTCAGTGACCTATTTAAGGGCTTGCAAAAGCCAAACCAACAAACTGAACACCCAGGACTAGTTCTTTTGGGACAACACCTGATCAAATAGATGTTTGATCCGTGACTGTTACCAAATGCTCCCCACTGAGATAAGCAATTCCTTTCACCAGCTGAATAATGCCCTAGAAGAGACTATTTTCATAACAGTCAATAAAGTGAACCTCTAGTAACTAGTTCAGATATAGGCATCTCTTGAAAGGATCAAAATGCAGGAAGTTATTCTGAACTGAGGTCATAATTTCCAAGAGCAGCCTGGGATTGGCTAGACCTTCAGGTGTGGGGAACTGATCTGAAACCCCCACAGACCATGCTTTTGACAGTAAGAAACACGAGAACAATAAAAGCTTTTAAATAAAAAGACTCAAGAAAAGATGACTAAGATGCAAATACCTCCAGCTTCACCTGAAGAATTTGCATTTTATTCCACCCTGAAGAATGAGACAAATGGCAACCAAGTGGGAACTACCTGGCAGAGCCAGAGAAGGCCAACCATGAACAGTCAGCATAGCATCACAGAAATGCACAGAAGGAAGGAGCTTTGCAGGATAACTGCAAATCAGGCACAGCCCCAGCAATGACCATCTTCCCCAGCAGCCCTCAAGATGGGCGATTAAGCACATAAATTCAACAGCCCCTCTGCAAAGGGGTCCTCATAATCCAACTGATGAGAAACACCAAGAAAAAGAAAGCGAAGCTACAGATCAAAAACCAGCTTCTTCAGAGAGATCCAATGTGCATTTCAGACTTAGATTTCTGAACTTAAAACAAAACCCATACAACCTAAGTAGTACAAGACCTGCATATAAGGCGCCAAGTTTTAAATGCAGTGACTGAAAAAATCTCTGACAGTTAATTTTTCCTCTCTTACAACTGACAGCCTGCACCAGATGTGGTCTCATAGGTTCTGAAAAGAGGGAGGGGGAAAAAGCCCCCACTTCCCTTAACCCTGTGCCTACAACTTCACCAATCCAGCCCAGGCTGTGGCAGGGCCCTGCTGCTGCATGGTTGCACTATGGACTGCTGTGCCAGAGCTCAGGCCTGTCTTGGCATCTGTGGTAGACCAGTTCCTGCTACAGATTACACGCAGATTAGGCAAGAATTAACATCACCCATAGGAAATGCCAAAGCCGTTCGCAGGATTTCCTGGGGCAGACACAAGACGCTGAAGGTACATGGCTGCTCCCCAGAATGTTGACTGTAAAACCATTAAAGCAAACAAAAAACTACAAATGGATGTGCTTGAAGTGAAGTGAGATGGGAGGAGGGGGAAGTTGGTCAATTGTACATGGAGACCAGAGAGGATATATGTGGTTTTTAAATTAAAAAAAAAAAGGAAATTTAACTGTAAATAGCTAAACTCCCAATATATTAAGAAAAAGATGTCTTCTGTCATACCTATCTTGATCAAGGATTTCACAACGTCTACTTGTGTTCTAAATTATTCCAATGTCTTCTAACTGAAGCCTCTTGATTTTCCAGAATAGACATTCTTAAAATATTCTGTAGCTGGTTTTCGCTGGTAAGACTGTACACATTAAGGAAATAGCTGGCAGACCCAGTCATTTGGCACCTAAGAATGCAGAATGTAGAAACAGGAATCAAAAGGTGTGCACCCTTCAGAGTTTTAGGTACAGTAGATCTCACCTCTTTGGGGGGAAAAGTGTGGTTTTGCTGGCATTCTCACCCCACTGAAGGTTTTAGGAGTGTTCACAGCACCAAAATCATGTTAACACTTTGGGAAAAGCTCCTATATTTTCTAAACGCTCCTCTTAACACTACTGAGATGACATGAAACAGCATTTATTCGTCATGGTAATGTACATATCAGCCTTTCTGTAAACTCAAATACTGGTGCTGTGCTGCAGTGTTTCTTTAAGAATAGCAGTATTTTTTAAACTGTATTTCATTATCTCCTGGTAGGTAGCAGCACTGGAACTATGCCAGTCTTCATTCAGAAGATTTTCCATTTCTGTTCAATAATCTTCTGAAATGGGATCCTGTTCTTAATGGTTCTTCTCATTAAATTAGCCATTTATTGACAGATTTTTCATTCTTAACATGGCAAAATGATTCAGACCAGAGTAGACATATCCTTCACAATGTTATTACCACTTCACCTGAACAATATTTGATTCAAGAACCCAGTTAACATGAGTGAAATGCCTTGGAGCACAAGAGCTCTGTGCACTATCCTAAAGACAATTCTACGTAGCATGCATAAATCCTGGAATGTAAGCTTTAGATTGTGCTAGGAAGTCATCCAAAAATCATCTAAATTTTAAGCATTCTTTTCAGGATATGTAATCTCTACACAAAATAAAAAGCTAATCAAAAGAGAATTAGCAAAGACTCATGAGAATGTGTTCCAGGCAACATGCAAAATCAAAATGAAGAGCAAGTTGCCATGGAAGGAAAAACTGAAGAGGAAATGAGTGAGAGGGGGAAGAGAAAGTGGAGAAGTAGAAAAGAACCGGCATAAATGTAACAAAAGGTGGTAAATACAGATGAGGAGAGAACTAGAGCAGGTAAATCTTACCGCAAGTATGGCAAAAGAAGCTTGAACAGGTGTTTGTACGGGCCAAGAGCTGTCTGTCCCTTCTCAAACACTATGAACAGAGAGAGAGGACTGACAGCCACCTCCCCAGACCTCTATGAACAGGAGCCCAACTGGCATTCCTGCAGAAGAGGGGCCCAACACTGAAAGCTCCAGCCTCTTTCCACCTACATACAGACATTTATGTTTAGCCTGCCTGCTGTACTCTTTGATAATACACAGCTTTTATGCCAAACAACAAAAAAGAAATTATGAAAGCCCTTCCAAGATGCAAGCTCTCACATTAAAATAAAATTTAATGCCAGACTAAGGCCCAACTAGGTAATAGACAAATGAGAGGCATGCCATTGTTTTTTAAGTGGTGTCATATCACACTGAATTCTGATAAATTACAAAGCTCGCCAAAGAAAGGAAATGAATATTTCATTCTCTGTAGAAAGAAGACAGTAAAATGATAAGAACTGACAAAAAAAGAACTGTACAGACTTGCAGAGCAAAGACTGAAGAATTGATACAAATCTTCATGAACTCAGTATGAACTTTCTCTTTACCTCAATTTATATGTATTTTTTAAAATCAAGCCTTTTGAGCATTTTGTGCACAACCAATGCAGTACAAGCCTACAGAGAGAACACAGAAATGAAGCCTGCAAGGAACCTACTGGAGGGCTTAGCAAAAATCTCCCTTATCCTTTCACAATACATCAGTCATGCAGGGTTTTTTCTACATGCATTTAATTGTCACACGTAAACAGGTTGTTAGAGTAGAATACACAATGTGACATAAATGATGAACAGCCTTCTTGCCTTTGACCAGACATGAATACAGATACCATAAAGTTCTTATATACTTTACAAAGGACAAATGCACATTGCAGGTTACATCTTTAACACCAAAAAAAGCCCCTCAGAATAGAGTCCATCACAGTTAAAAGGTGAAAAAAAAGTCACATAAATGAGAGACTAAGCTTGAGAAACTGAATTAGTTTTATCACAAAGATCTAGAGTACTCCTGGATACTAGCATACTCCTCCTTCTCAGGTGTTGCAAACATTTTCCCCTTATAATGCCTCAACTGACTGCTAGCTAAGTGTATGTTTGCTCCCCATGACCCGCCAAAAAGCAATCTGAGTAAACAGAGATGGGCTGTCTTTAACCCAGATACAGTAGACCTTAAAAAGTACAAGATTTTCATGCAAAACTTGGCAAACCCTTTCTTAAACAGCTAATTTATTGATATCTGTAAAAGAATAAACAAATTACTAACCATTTTCTTTCTTCTCTGCATGCTAGCAACACTGCTTTAAGCTTAACACATTTCCTAGCACAGACACGGCTACAGGGATGTGCCTCAAGCACTGGACTACCCCTATTTCTTAAAAATATTTCCAGCTAGGTATGTATTTCTGGCTGAATGGTTCAACAAGAATCCAAATTTTAATTAAACAGTTACTGTAAAGACTGTTCTCCAGAGTTTGCTGCGTAATAAGAAATGATAAAGAGTGTACTAGCTGAATAATATCTTATTTCCTGCTGGTAATTTTGAGGTAAGTACAGTTGTGCTCTCAAAAACAAGAAACTATTCAGGCAAACTACTTCTTACAGAAGATCTAACAGAGTTACAGAGATCAGAGGTATAAATTCTCTAATACTATCTCAGCATTCCTGCTGTTTGCCAATTGTAACTGCAATTAGAGCTGCTTTTATTTTTATGTCCCTCACACAGGAGACAGTCCTTCATGAACCGTTTCAGCATGTGTTCTTTACACAGGATGCAGTCCTTCAGGAGAGGACTGCTCCAGTGGGGGGTCCCCCAAATGCCACAGGTCTTTCCATGAAACCTGCCAGGGGTCTGCTTCAGCACAGGCTCTCTGTGGGCTGCAGCTTCATTTAGGGCACATCTCTGGGCCCCAGCATGGGGTCCTCCATGTCTGCCGTGTAGGTATCTGCTCTGTCGTGGTCCTCCACACGTTGCAGAGGAGCAACCTGTGCCACCATGTTCTTCATGGCCTGCAGGGAAATCTCTACTCCAGCACCTGGAGCATCTTCTCCCCCTCTTTCCTCACTGACCGTGGTGCCTGCAGGGCTGTTTCACATTTTCTCACTTTCCTGTCACAGCTGCTGCACAGCATTTTTATACCCCTCCTTAAATCTATTACCATAGAGGTGCCATGAATATTGCTGATGGGCTCAGCTTTAGGCAGCAGCAGGTCTGCCTTGGAGCCAGCTGGAACTTTGTTCAACATGGAGGCAGTTCCTGGTGTCCTCTCACAGAAGCCACCCCCGAAGCCTTCACTAAAAAACAAACCCTGCCACAAATCTGCTCAATATAATCTCTTAAATTCCTGCTCTGTTTTCTTCCTATGCATGTAAACCACACACAGTTGTCCTCCACATTTACTGATCCAACAGACTTCAGTGTCAACCTCTGTGGCTACAAGTTCTGCTCTGTTGGCCTCTCTCAGATAATATACATCACTTGGACCAAAATACGTTTCTAAGCCATTTCACTGGAATTAAATTAATTATTCATCCTTTCCACTACACTCAACCTAAGTTAATTATTTACAGTACATATATTGCCTGCCTGTAAAGTTGAACAAGTGATGTTTTTCATCCCTGGTGAATGGCATGCCTCTCCTGGAAGGAGTGTACATGAGGTGGAACCAGAGTCAGGTCACTCTGCAGGAATGTGGAGACACTGCCCAAGTGTGCAGAGATGGAATTTGGAACGGCAAAGCCCTCTTGGTGTGAACCTGGTAAGAGACACAAAGGTCACCATGAAGGGCTTCTACACGCAAACTGGGAGCAAAAACAAAACTAGGGAAAATACAGGTAGCTGCATCAGGGGCATGAAAAAGCCAAGGTACTCAATGCCTTCTTTTCATCCATCTTTACTGGTAATATTTGCCATACCATAGGTCCCTGAAATTGCTGGAAAAATCTGGAGCAAGGAAGACTTAACCCCCAGTGGAGGAGGATCAGATAGAGAACATCTAAACAAACACAAACTTAACATTTAAACAAACACCCTGATGGGATGCACTCATGAATTCTAAGGGAAGTTGGCCAATGTCATTTTGTGGCTACTTATTATTATGTGAAAGGTCATGGTGATCAGGAGATACTCCTTATGATGATAAGAAAGCAAATATTGCTCATGCCTTCAAAAGGATAAGGAAGAAGTGGATCAAGGAAGGCCAGTCAGCCGCACCTCACTCTCTGTGAATGTAATAAGCAAGTAATTCTGAAAACCATTTCCAAACATTACGAAGACAAAGAACTGATTGGCAGTAGTCAATATGGATTTACAGAAGAAAATCACACCTGATAGCCTGTTAGCCTTCTATAATAAGACAACTGGCTTGGCATACAACAGGAGGGCAGACAGTGTTGTTTACCTTGACTCTAGCAAGGCTTTTGAAACACTCTCATAACACCCTAAGAGACAAAGGAAGTAGGAGTTAGATTAATGGACAGTGACTGAACTGCCTGGATCAAAGGGTTGTAATCAGTGGCAGGAAGTCCAGCTGGAGGCCCATCACCAGCAACGTCCGCCTTAGGGTTAGTACTGAAGTCAGTCCTGTTAAACATCTTCATTACTGGATGATGGGACAGAGGGCTCCCTCACCAACTCAGCAAATGATGCAGAACTGAGAATAATGTTCACACACCAGATGATTGTGCTGCCATTTAGTGACACCTCCACAGGCTGAGGAAATGGGCTGACAGGAACGCACCAAAGTTCAACAAAATCCTGGGAGGGAATAACCCCATGTGCCAGACAAGGCTGGAGATTGATCAGCTTGGCAGAAAACGACTTGTGCCCTTGCACTAAAGACAACCAAAAGACTCATGCATTACGCAGAGGATTGCCAGCAACTGGAAGGAGGTGTTTCTTCCCCTTTTCTCAGCTCTGGTGAGACACACCTGGAGTGCTGTCCTCAGCTTTGGGCTTCCCAGTTAAAGACAGACACTGAAGCAAACTCAGTGAAGCTTCATGATGATGATTATGGGACTGGAGCATCTACGTAAGACGAGAAACTGAGAGCGCCGGGATTATTTAGTTTTTAAAATGTACTTTATATAATAAATTAATAGAGTGGTTTATTCTTTTACTATACAGGCAAGATAAATTTTATCCTGCTATTAAATTATAAGTATTTGTAGTTCTCCACAACAGTTTACTAGGAAAAAAGACTGTGAAATCAAAATAATAGTAGAACTGGCAAACCTTTAAGCCTTTCAACATCTGATATACCAGGAACTGGATTCGGTCTTCCGTTAGTTTCTCATGCTTCATTATCTTACTCAAGTCTGTTCCCATAAATGGCATGACAAGGTAGCTTAAAACAAAACAAAACCAAAAAAAAAGGAAAGAAAACCAAACAGATTAACTTGATTAACTTTGTCACGTAAACTTACACATAATTGTACGTTAGAGATCAATTACAATATTAATTATAGATCATTCAATTTACCAAACAATTCCTTCATCATCCTCCTACGCTCCAAGCCTATTTGTTTTAATCTGATTGTCATAAAGAGGTATTGCTCAGTTCTGTCACTGATATTGGAAAGTTGCTAGTTATCAGAACTAGCTTAGAAAGAAACTAATCAAAAGCCTTGTGATATTTCAAAGACAGCTACACAGAAAACTAAGACATGCACACAAGGCAATATACCTGACAGTCATGACCACAACACTGAACTAGCAAAATTTGGGGGATGATTTTAGGGTCTCATTTAAAACACAGTGCTTCAATGCTCATGACATATTATTATATATGCATTCTATTACATATGCTGTATAAAATGCTAGCACAATAGACAATATGGACAACATTCCTTTTGGCTCAATGATCAATATGAACACATGCTCCATGTTTTCTGTACTTCATTTTCTACATTTTTCTGTCAGATAGCTTTCTTTGTTAACATATAAATACACAAGGTTGTTTAGGAAACATAGCTACACTAGATGAAATCAGGAACAGTTCTACTACCACAGGAAATCTACATTAAGCCCAAAAGGATTTCTGAGCACAGTTTCTCTAGCAACTCTAAGTCACAAGAATTGCAGCAGTACATAAGTAAAACAGTAGACATGTTAAGCATCTTGTGGCTGAGATGCCACCGAAAGGTCAGAGAGATTTGGTAGAAACAACCTGTATCAGGTGCTGTTTGGATCACTGACTGGGACAACAGACACAGGGCATAACAGACCACAATGCAGATAAAACACTAAAAAATTCAGCAGCATCAGCAGTTTTTAACTGATCCTTGAATTAGGATGGATCCCACTGAGATGTGCCACGTAGTAGGGATAACTTTCAGCCTACCTGACTGGGTTAAGAATTGTCCTACCATTTGAGCTACCTGGGCCTTAGGATAAGAAAAAAATACTTGAAATGTGCATTAGGGAATTCACCAAACTGCTGTTTACTAAGGGCTGAAAGAAGTACACACCCTGTAAGACAGGAAAGTGGTTCTAATGAGAATCTGAAAACCCCAGCCTACCAAAGCTGCACGTAAGAGTTATATTAAGATGAAACTCAGAAAAAAAAAGACCATGAAGCAACAATTTTGAAGCTCTCTGTTTAGAAAGCAACAACCTTTTCTCCTGCACAAGCAACAATGCTCTGCTGCAAAACATAAACAATTTGGAACTTACAAGTCATTAAACTTCTCCAGTGTTACATCTGGTGTGAACACATCCAAAATTCCAATGACCTAAAAAGACATCAGGAGAAAAAAAAAAAAACGAGTTCCACAGTGAGACATTAGCTACAGGAATAAACATGGCAGAAAGAATACCTAAAGTAGTGCCAGGATTTGTCATGTGTTAAATTTTTTAACTCAGAGGGCAGTTTTACCCTGTGATAATAAAATTTAAAAAGTATTTACTGGAACTAAAAGTTCAGAAGCTAACAGTTTTATGTAAGAGGAGATAGTATTTTACCACTTTAACTACTGAAGGGTTGAAAATAAACCAGAAAAATAAGTCTATAATATGAAGCACTTGTAAGTGCTCTCCACCTAGCTGGGCCTGCTGCTTATCAATGAAGAACCCTTTAAATATCTTCCAATTTCAGTAACAGAGTCATTTAGGTACACAGACTACAATAGCTAATTGGAAGTACAAAGAAGAAACTAGAACTAAACTGTTTTTAATGAGAAAAAATTAGCAAGAACTTTTTAGGATTTACTATGGCTTATACCTTAGGTTCTCCAAAGAGGTTTTTTTTGTCAAACAAAAGCATTCTATCACTGAACAGAGAAATAACAATCTAGTAAAATGGATTTTCCACCACAGCTTTTCCTATTAGTCTGGTTTTCAGGAGAACTATACAAACTGACTGGGTGCATTATACTAAATACCAATGCTTCTTTCAAGCCAATTAAACACCAGAAAATTAAATATACAGAACTCAATGCTCAAAAAGAAGTAGCTGGAATTACCTAAAGCCAGATTTCAGTTTAGGTGCTGCTTAATCCAGGCAGTGCCTAAATAACACAGGCTTTTAGGGCTGCTTCTTTTCTACCTCTGCTCCTAATTCATGACCATTTCTGCCTGTTCAGAGGAAGACTCCCAAGCCCCAGATCTTGTGGTGCTTCCCAGGTGCAGGCTGCTATATCACTGAATATTCTGAGTTGGAAGGGACACACATGGATCATCAAGTACAAGTCTGATGTGAATGGCTCATACGGGGATCAAACCCACAACTTTGGTGTTATTGGCACCATGGGGTTGTGCAGGGCTTTGCTAGAAAGCAAGCTGAAAGACTAATAACCTTTATAACCCTGTTCAACCCTATCTTTGTGACCATACAGACATCAGGTCATACATCAGGAACTGCCATCCAAATCACATATCTTCAAAAAAACAAAGTGAAAATAAACAGAAGCATGAGCAGAAATGGAGGGGGGGAAATGCAAGAAAACGACAACTTACTTTATTTAAAGCTTTAACTAAAAATCCCCAACCATGATTAAATCTTTATTGCACATATTTTTAGTCTTTCCACATTCAGGGCAAACTACTACAATTGGATATTATCAAAAAGTCATAATGGTGAAGAAGATAGACTAATGAAGATGGAAGGCAGAAAAGTACAATTCCCTTTTTCTGTAGCTACACATATCTTTGGAAAAAAGTCCTGATAATATTTACCTAGGATTGTTATATGAAACTAATTAAAGAATAACTACCATAAAACAATAATTAAACCCACAGAGGATGCGGTTATTATTTGAAGTAACACCTTTAGTGCTAACATTACAGTAAGAATTTTCTTTCTTATGACAGTTTTACATAAGGTTTTCCTTTTCTCTGTGGAGGTAGGGAGAGAAAGAAGGAGGACAGGATTACAAAGATGTACATTACAATAATGGAGAATAATGCAGCTCTACAGGCATTTCCTCAAGTAGCATGTGTACACACACATAGAGTTTACACGGCCAGAAAAGCTGTGTGCTTTCCACAGATTTACATATACAAAGAAGGAAGTTAACATTTTAGCAGTAATCTTACTCAATATGCATCTTTCCTTATCAAACCCCACCTTCTCAGAAGTCTTGCTTGTTCTCCTTAAATAGGTATTTCCATGCCCTCATGCACCTAAGCAAGAACCGTAAGAAATAAACCCCATCACATCTGAATGTAGCAGAGAAAGACACTGGGACACCACAATAAAATGAAAGGACACTGAGGAGGATGAAATCATGTGGCTGCTCAATCACATCCATCTGTGCACCAAGGCATTATCAGACATCCCCTGTGAAACACAGGAGCACTAAGAACATGTTTCCATGCAGAACATACCAGCCCCAACACACACTAATGAAGTTGACTAACATTCTAATGTGTATCCACTCAAGTAAATAGAGTTCCTAGTACTTCCTTAATGCTGCCTGATGTACATTATTTCTGAGGTAAGCTTGCAAAGTTATGGAGACAAACTTATCGTTGCTGCAAATCCTCTACAGTGAATAAGGCCACCAAGACCAATGCTAAGCTCCCAAAGAAGGGAATTTTAAATAATGAACCAGAAAACTTTAAACATGCCAAGGATTTCACAATACTTCTTTTCTTGCTTTACAAATCAGGTTTTCTAAAAATCTTGAAATTCATCCTAGTTACAAAATGGTAAGACATACTAATTGTTAATAAATTTTAAAATAAAAGTGAAGGATCCATTTCCTTTTCCTCAATGACCTTTATTTAACAGTTGTGGTTTGGGATTATTTTCCTGTACTGGAGCAGAGTCATTCATATTTCCATTTAGGCCAGAGATTTTTGCAGCTATATTAAGCACAAGGAAGTATGAGATAAAATAAACCCTCTGAGGAAGATACAACTCCAGCTACTTGTTTAGGAAAAAGGAAAGAACTGGACAAAGTGTAGTCAACTCCCTCCTTTATAATATGAAAAGTCCTGTTTCTGTCTGAAATGCTCTCAGTTAAAGACAGTATTTGTAAAGAACTTTATGATACTTACAGATAATGTTCCAGCACAAAAGTAAGCCACCATAAACAATCACAAGAATAATTTATTTTTCATAGTGTTGCTTTATATGAAATATAACAGAGATACCTGTGAAACCTTCTATAGATGTATTTTTGGTGTTAATCAGCACAATTACTAACATTATAAAAGACAGAAGCCCAGCTGAGGAAGGAACCCAGCACACACTGCAAAGGCAATGAAAAGCACTCTGTGGAAATCAGCAGCAGTGCTGCCTTTTCAGTGTCTTATTTTTACCCCTATTAACTCTGCCAAAAGGCAATTTCTCAAACAAATAAGCCCACAAAGAATACATCTTGTTTCCGACTGTACATTTGATTTAAAAGTAACCTGGATTTCTTCAGCCTGCACTGAAGTACTTTAATAGCTTTTATCTCAAGGACAGGGTGTAATACTGAGTCTCTCCCATTGAACCACAGATTGGTTTGGGTTGGAAAGGAGCTTTAAATTCAGGTAGCTCTAATATTCTACCATGGGCATGTACACTTTCCACTACATCAAGCTGCTCAAAGCCCCATCCAACCCACCCTTGGACACTTCCAGGGATGAAGCATCCACAACTTCTCTGAACAACCTGTGCCAGTGCCTCATGAACCTCACAGTAAAGAATTTCTTCCTTATGTCTAATCTAAATCTACCCTCTTTCAGCTTAAACTATTGTCCCTTGTCCTGTCACCACATGCCCTTGTAAAAAGCTCCTCTCCAGCTCTCCTGTAGCCCTCTTTGGATACTGGAAAGCTGCCATAAGGTCCCTCCAGAGCCTCCTCTTCTCCTGGAGGAACAACTCCAACCCTCCCAGCCTGTCTTCGTAAGAGAGATGCTCCATCTTCCTGAAGTGCAAACCCACAAAACTACCCAACTACTGGTCTAACTTGTTTTCCACAGATATGCTTTTATTCAATACATTTACCTTTATTTCAATATAATTATCAGTGGGGGTGGGTGGCAGCATTTCCAGCCTTTCTTAACCCTACTGTGTGTGTAGCCTGACCACACTCACTAGCTTTAACTATTGTCAACAGACAAATAGCAGATTCACATTAATAAAGTGGTTTCTGCCCTTCCCTTCTCAGCTGCCTCCCTTTCCAAACACTATTCCAACAGCAGACCATAGTGCTGAATAGCTCCTCATCTCTGTCCTCCCCTGTACTTTGATGTATTGGATTATTTTATTCAAGGACTGACCCACTACACTTCTGTAAAAGACAGTTTCTTATGTAAGCAGAAGTACATCAAGGAAAGACCTCAATCTAGTATAACTTAATAAGTAATGTAGGTTATGTCTCTCATACAGTAAGTGCTGCTTTCTCTTGCAGATGTTATGCATGAAAACACAGTGAAGTTGAATGGCTTTAGCACTCAAGCTAAACATGCCAAGTACATTTTTTAAGAGAGAGCCTCGCTAGGGTGCACTGAACTACACATTATGCCACATTAAATTTTCTGCAGCATAAGCTTCATGTTCCTGTGGTGTTCTACGTCATGGGCACCTGCATCATTTTATTACACTAAGAACTCTCAATATTTTAAAAATTTTAACTATTCATGCCAAGGCTTGTACCACCTTTCTTCCTCACAGATTACCAACACATGAGATGATGGATGCCTGCTGATGGACCAACATCTCCTTTTCTTCTCTCCTGCCAGTCAGCACACTGGCAGTCACAAGCCATATCCATGAGCATCACCACACTCTTGCTTCAAAGGATTCATATGTAACACTGGACAGATTCAAATCCTGCAGACAGACTCATCTCCATCTCTAGATTGGATGGCAATCTAAAGAGAAGGTTTGGGTTTCAGTGTTGCTTTTCTTACTTTCATTTTATGGAATAAGCTCATCAGTCTGCTTTATTCTCACCAAGGCTGGGTGGGTGTGAATAAATGTCTATCAGCTGAAGCCCAGCCTAGATAAAACACCAATTAGTCACATTACAAAAATAAGCAGAAATGACAACAGACTCCCCTATTGTTAATTTATTGACTTTTGAGTACCAAAATAAAATGACTCCGGTGTCTCGTTAGCTCCCTAGATGTGCTAAGCTTTCAGCCTGCAGAAAAGCAGACAGGAGTGTTTCTCCCTTACAAATTTTTGACAGCAATAAACTGTCCAGTTATAACTGTGTTTTTGCTTTCATAAGGACCAGTAAGGAGATTTGTCATTTTCAGACAGGATCCCTGAATTGCACTTTACTGGCATATATGTACCCAAAGAATGTGAATTTTTAGCTGGTGCAGTCCTGCAGGACTTGCTGCAGGAAACCTCTTCTAACCTAGTGAACACGCTCTCATCTGTTAAGGCATCACTCATCTACAACTCCCTTGTTGGTCTGGTACACTGCAGACACTGTTGCTCTTCCACTGCTCATGGCAGGCTAGATGAACTGCAAAACGTGACAGATTTAAGAGTTAAGATTTTTCTCAAGCAGGAACATAGTGTGACCCACTATTTTCTTTGGAACTAATCCCTCCCCTGTTTGACACTATGTAGGTGTAAATAAAAAGCTCAACATTTTTCAAAATAAAAAAGACAACAGAATTAAAAAGCAGCCAACCTAAAAGTGTATCATCCTCAAAAACGTAACTAGAGAGAGACAGAAAATTTGGTGTCTGTTGGATATCCAATTCCTTCCAAATGGGGGAAAAAAAGCTACATGCTAATGCAAAACACACACTGGCCTTCAGATGTGGGAATACATCAGAGAATAATTTCCACTCTGAGCAACGAATGAGAGCATAATACAGACTACCTTTAAACAAATACTGCAGTGGCCTCTTCTTACATACAGAGTTTCCAGGAAGGAAAAACATCTGTAGAATATTAACTGACCCAAGAAATGTTTCATGGGCATTTGTCAGAAATTTTACACCAGAAACATATTCAGAATTTAACTGGCAGAATTGCATCAGAATTCCCATGGGTGACTGTATGTACACATAGGTACATACGCATGTACGCATAGGTCTATACATACGTACACACACCACACTTTGATAAAATCCACTTCTGTTCTGACACAAGCCACCAGCATGAGCCACTGCTCTTCTCCTCCTCTCTCCAGTGCCATCTCCTCTTGCCAGCTATTCTGCACTCCTGCTTGAAAACTTCTCTTAACACCTTGAGGTGAGGAGAGCACCAGGGCTGGACCACTGCAAGTAGCTGTGCACTTCTTTCAACAAAAGCAGGTATCAAGGTATCACAGTCCAAACATGGAAGAAAATCCAAGTTATTTTACAAAAGAAACTAAAGGTTCTGCACCTCCACGTACTTGTCTGGGTTTCGCTCTGGATACCCAGACATCTCCATAAACTGCAGAAGAATACACAAATAGAGAGCAACGCAAATGTTTGAAAGCTAAAGCCAGGACCAAAGTTAGCATGCTGGCCATATTCTCACTGCTTTTGGTTTGAAGCCAGAGCCATAATAGCTAAGTTTTAAAGGTCCTCATTTTAAATGAACTCAAAATGGACAGAAACATGGAACAAAAGTGCCACTACTGGAAAGTATTTCCTAAAGGTAAAAAGACTGTTCCTCTGTACAAGATTCAGCACATGTGAAAGAAATAATCAAGAGGTGTTAAGGCTGTAGTGGAATGAGTACTACAAACTAGCATGATGAAATGAAGGAGAGAAACAACCCCAAGCAGTACTTTCTTCATTCTGACTTAGCTGTGTTTATTCCTCATTTCCATACCATACCCTCCCTCATGCCAGCTATTTATGTAGTTACAGAGTGATGCAACAGCTTATCCCACTGGGAACAAACTTTTCTTTTTGGCAATGTCTTAGGAATTGATCTGGGTTAGACTGCTTCTTTGATAGTAGAAGCAGCTTATGAAGTTTGGGAAACATCCTGGATCCTCTCAGATTAAAAGGCCTACCAGAAACAAAAAAGAAAAGAGATACCAATGCCATTAAAGACTGATTTATCACTTAACAGCCAGGTCTTGTCCTCTTCACACACAGCCTCAACACCATTACTCCTTTGGATTTGTCTGCCAAGGGTTGATGAGAAGTCCCATGTGCTCAAGTCTGCATGGTTTAAATAGAAACATTCCTCACTACATGGTCTATATACAAGTATGGATAACTACATTTACTTGAGAGCCATTCTAGAGAGTAAAGGTCTAATGAAAGATGGTATGCCAGCAACCAGTCACTTTCTTCTGAAAATGCCTAAACAGACAAGCAGATTGACCCATGAGTTAGTTTCCCTACAAGGTAAAATACAATTCTGGTAAAATTCAGGAGAATGACACCTATATTTGCTTTTACAGGACTCGTGGTCATCCTACAACCCTTCTACAGAAAAAAGATGAACATATTCCTCAAAGGGTATATAATGGAGGTAATCTAGGGTATCAAGCAGTAGTTTTCCTTCATTTTTCTTCACTGACCTGCTGATGAATTATATCACTGTGACACAGGCTTAATGGTATCTTCTGCAATCTTAATGGAAGATCAGAACCGCTATTTTTAACACGTGTCAGACCATTACAATTTCTTCCATCATTCTGAATACAGCCTAAGGTTAAATAAACCATGATAATGTATTGCTGCATGCTTAACACAAAAATTCCCTGAAAGCTATGAAGGGCAGAGATGGTCCACTGAGAGGTAATCACAGTGAAACAAACAAAACATCACACTTTCCATAAAAGCCAACATTAAATTCCTTGTGATTACAGAAATAATTTTGAAACAGAAACAGGTAAGCGGAGTGAATTGGATGCAATTTTAACTATCACATAAACAGAACCTTAAAACAGTTTATATGCCAAAGTAGGAAAAAAGCAAGATGAAGATCTGCACTGGCAGATTAATACAATATAATCCCAAATCTAATCCATAGTGGCAATACTGTTAGACTGGCTATCATATACCATATCCTCTACATACTTGGATTACCAACATCCAAGACACAGGTAACAGTGGTATCACTATTTTACTGAAGTCTTTGAAAAAATTGCTTCCGTTTTGTTAATTTTTTTAATAGCAGCTATATTTATAGTACAGCCAGAAAGATAGATAACTGCTATTTTATAGAAGCATACTATAACATGCTTGTTAGCAAAAATATTAAGAAAGATTCTTCAATCACTATTCTAGTCTACTAATTCCCATTATAAGGAGATAGACACCCACCTGAGTGAGGCGCTTCCAAAACTCCATAGCTTAACTCATGGAAGCGACAATGGTGATGACAGAAAATGTGCAGCTTTCCTGCCACTACTGTACATACCATTAAAGGTGTGCTCAGCACACTCTGAACTGCTGATGTGAACGGGAAAGAACCTTATCTTCTGCCTGTAAATCCATCCTTTGATGGAAATAAGAAAGATGGAGACTATTTAGAAGAATATGTAGTGACAGGACAACAGGGAATCACAGAATCAGCTGAGCTGGAAGGGACCCAAGAGGATCATTGAGTCCAACTCCTGCCCTGTACAGCACCATCCCCATGAGTCACACCAAAAGCCTGAGAGCATTGTCCAAATGCTTCTTGAACTCTGTCAGGTTGGTGCTGTGACCAGTTCCCTGGGGAGCTGTTCCAGTGCCCAACCACCCTCTGGGTGAATAATCCTTTTTTAATACTCAACCTGAACCTCCCCTGACACAGCTTCAGGCCATTTTCTTGAGTCCTGTCACTGAGCACCACAGAGAACAGATCAATGTCTGCCACTTCTAGTCCCCCTCTTGAGGAAGTTGTAACTGCAATGAGGTCTCCCCACAGTATTGTTCTCCAGGCTGAACAGACCAAGCGAATGTCTTAACACTGCAAGAGAGTATTTTTAGACTAGGTATTAAGAAGAAATTCTTTCCAGTGAGGGTAGTGAGACACTGGAATAAGTTTCCCAGAGAAGCTGTGAATGCCCCATCTCTGGAAGCGTTCAAGGTCAGGTTGGATGGGGTTCTGAGCAACCTGGTTTAGTGAAAGGTGTCCCTGTCCACAGCTGACAGGTTGGAACTAGATGATCTTTCAGATTCCTTTCAATCTAAGCTATTCTATGGTTCTATGATTCTATGAAATATACAAAAAGAGGCTCTCTGACAGAATGATCCTGGGTCAAAGGGGTCGGGCTGAAAATCATGATAAGGAGCAATACTGCCATTCTGGTTTAATTTTGGATGGGTGGAGCAGCTGAAGGAGTACCCTTGAGACGAGCTCAGGAACTGAAAATCCTAAAAGGCATTATTGCTGCTTCTAATTCACTGTGAGCAACGTGACTGACAAAAGCGTGTGAGGCTAGGGTGGCGGATCAGAATTGTCTCCATGGGCTGTACTTCCATGTCAGTCTCATCATGGATGGGTGGAACAGTCAGTGTCTGCCTCCAGTCCCTGCAGGATCATTTATTCAGTCTTTGTTCTCTAGTAAGTAGATGTCATAATTCATATTAAAACTTTCCTTAGTACATAAATCTCTTCTTTCTGTGGCCCAAACTGTTTCCTAAGATTGTAAATCATTCCCTTCCTTCATATATATTGTTTGTAACTTGTACAAATTGTGCTCATTTTCCCAGTGAGCATTTTTTTCTGAACTCTTTAATTACCAATGGAGTCCACAGTGGAGTTCTAGGGTATTATTCTGAAGGGCATACACTGCATAAAACCTGCTAGGAGTGGAAAATGCTACCCAACAGATTATTCTGGGAAATGGAAGAAAAATAATCCCAAAATTCTGGACACAGTTAGGAGCTTGGCAACTGCACAGGCTGCTCTGTTCCCAAATGTTCAGTAAAGAAAATGCTGAGAGCATTAAAGCCCATACACAGAAGTTTCCTGCAAACATTAACTCTTTAACATATGCAGCAGTGGTTATGAGGCAGTTACTTTGAAGCAATCAGACTAAAATATTTAGGTTACAATATTACAGACAGTTTCTTAAGCCTACAAAAATCTCTGTTTTCCTTCTGGACAGTCAGGATAGCCCACAAATTATTCCTCAAACAAACGTAGATATTGTTGGTACTCACAATATTAATACTATAATGTTAAATGGCAATGACCAGTTATTGTTATTACCAATTATTCTCATCCTTGCTTTTGATTTCTCAGCTTTTTGTGAAGGCCCTCTGAATGAAGGTATGCTCTAATCTTCCACATCAACTAACATTTTAAATTATGTTCTTATGCATCATTTTAACAACTCCCTCCAAACTATCAGGTTTTTTATCCCATATGTATTCTTCATGAACAGCACTTTAAACTACTACTGCGATCCTTCAAGCCCACCCTAGGACCCTTCTCACCTGGAATCCATACTTTGACTCCACAAAAACTGTTTCCACACAAACTTCTTTATTTTTTTCTTTAAGCACTATTGGGACCAAGTACCTTTCTCTCAATTACACTTTCAACACTTCTTTCTGCAGCTGTTCTTCTTTCATGTTACATGGGAATTATGTGTAGAGTTTTATAACCTATTCTCTGCTTCACAGTAAAGCATTTGCTTAGTCATTTGTGGACTTTTCCTGTTTCACATTAATATGAGCTTGAAACTTTCAAATTCTTCGTGAATGATAAAAAGAAGAGAAAGACGCTAACCCCTCCCCAAAGATATGCATGTGTTCATCTTCATGAAAGCTCAAGGGGAATAAAACCGGAAAAGAAGATGCTTGCACCTGAGACTCACAGATCTGTGTTCTGCATTCTCCTGCAACTCACAGGAACACAGAGATGGAGACTGTAATTTCTGCTCTTTAATCCCTCTCACTAGCACTGAGCACAAATTGCACTGCGGTCCTAACCTTCCCCACCCAATCTTTTCTACATGGAAATTAAGTGGTTTTTCCCACAGGATATTCTAGTTTGTGTGAACTGATGTCTGTAGGACAGACAGACAAAAGACAGGTTGAAAAGAAAGAGTCCAGAATTCCATTCAGCTACACATCTGCCTTGTCCAAATCTACATATTTTCTTTGATTTAGAGAGCCTAGGGTGTGGTTTTGGGTTAACAACCCAACTCACGTTTTCATGCTTCATGTGTTTCAGGAGACGCAGCTCTCGGTAAGCTCGTTTGGCAAAGAGTTCAGACTGAAACGGGCGGTACAATTTCTTAATGGCCACTTTGGTACCACTTCTTCCATCAACGGCTGAGCTTTAAGCGAAAAAAAAAGTTTGGTGAGCAAGAACCCAAGTAAACCTGCAAACCCCAGCAAACCCATCTGGCGCTGGGCAGTGGCTGCATCCTGCCTCATGCTGCCGGGCCCTCGGCCCGCAGCCCCCCGTGCCACGGGGAGATCACCTCCCCAAAGCATCTCTGCCAGCAGCCATCTCATTTCATTCGTTTAAAAGCCTACCGGACTCTGTGATGAAATGTAGACAATTATCAAAAGCTTTAAAGAGGAATATCTGGGGAGTTGGGAAAAAGATCCCCAAACCAAAAAATCCCACAAAACCCCCAAACCCACCACCAACGCAGACCCAAACCAAGGGGCCCGCTCCAAGGGCTGCAACACCCCGGGCTTCGCGGACGCTGCCGCTTCGGAGTGCCGCGGGCCGGGCTCGGCAGCCGCGGGCAGCGTTCCCTGGGCAGAGCTGCGGCAGCGCTCCGGGCTCTGCTCACTCCAGGAACGGAACAGGCGCGGGTCAGCTTCCCCCAGCGGTTCCCTGCGCTCCCCGGCGGAACAGCCGTGCCCGGGGCGGCCAGGTGAGCAGCGGGGCCAGCGGCACCGGGCGGGGCCAGCCCGGGTCCGGCACAACAACCGGGAAAAGTTGGCAGGGAGCAACGCCCCAGAGGGCCGGGCCCGGCAGCGTCCCCGGGCCGGGACAGCCCCCGCCGCCCGCTCCCGAGCTGTCCCCCGCCGCCCCGCTCACCACACGGCTCCGTAGGCACCGGACCCCACCGGCTGCAAGTCCCGGTAGCGGTCCCGCACTTCCCAGAGGGTCTTGGTGATCTCCTGCCGGTAAAAGCCATTCTTGGGGGAGGACATGGCGCTGCCGGGCGCTGCCGCCCCCCGCCGGCACTCGCCGACAAAGAGCCCGAGCCGGGGGAGCGGGAGCGACCAGCGCCACCGAGCTGGGCTGCGTTGAGGGGCTGGGCCTGAGCGAGCGGCACCGCCCGCGCCCGCCCCGCGCAGCCCTGCCGGCAGCACCGCCCGCCGGCTCGGCTCACCCCTGGGGACCGGCATCGGGATCGGGATCAGCACTTGTACCGGCACCGGCAGTGCCCCCTTTCCCCTCCAGCCAGGGCAGCTGGGGCTGCGCTCCGCCGAGGTTGAGGCGCGAAGGGCGCGGTGTCCCGGCGGCGGCAGAGCGTGCCCGGACAGGAGGCGGGTGCCGAGCCTGGCGCTGTCCGTGCAGTGGGCAGCAAACCCCTCCCGGCCGTCTCTCCCCACCACGGTGCGGCCCCTCAGGCGGGGCCCGCTTTGCGTTTGTGCTCAGGTTCTGGTGAGGTGCCACCGGCTGCTCATGAAAGTGTTGACGAGTACGAGAGGCTGCAGCTGGTAGAGCTGGGAGTACAAAAGCGAGCTTTTGCATGGCTTCTGCCCTGAAACGAACAGCTGAGGGGTGTCCAGATCTTCCCAGGGTCAGACCACAAGTTACAACAATATTTCGTATAGTTAAATAGAAACGAGCACACACGTGGTTCAGGTACTCAGAGCGAGTGGTCCTGTGCATGGCTGAAGTGAACTTCAATGGAACTGTTAGAGCAGTGGCTTGAAATGATTGCAGTGCTGGAGTATAGACAACAGCAACCTTCTCAGTAGCTCTGTAATAAATAGGTCTGGGCCAGCTACACGTGTAAGGGAAAGACCTGGTTCAAAATATGGTTTATGTGTTCTCTGTGTGAATATAATTAAAATTCTTGTCCTTCAGGGTCTGGTAAAGCCTTTGTTTTGTTTGACTTCACCCCTGAGCAACGTTGCTGGGGTTAGATAATCCAGACTTGCTGTCACTAGAGTTCAGTTTGTGGTTTAGCTCTAAAGGGGCAATCTGGCCAAGTTTCGTGGTTCCTGATGCTGTTTTGGCAGTTGCCAGGGGCCCAGCCCTTTTAGTTCCTGACTATCAAATATAGAAGAGACGCCCTGCCCTCACTCCTCCCGGGATACAGGAAGAGCACAACCTTCCAGCCACCAGCCCTGTGTTCCAGTGCTGTTCTCCGCTGACCACTGACCTGTTCGACTCTCTGGTTTAGTGAGAATGGAGAGTAACTTTCTGACATTTAGCAGTTAACATGAGGTTTGTGAGAAGTGTTAGATCAATGGTAGAAGTTTACTTTTAAAAATCCACTGCCCCAGGTGATTATTTTTTAATTTCTGACATCCCTTCTATGCTATGTTTGCCATTCAGATGATGGGTGGAGTGATCTGTGGTACAGGTAAGGTGAAGGATAGAGCAGCTTCCACTCAGTTTTGAACCAGTCCATTAGTTAAATTACTTTTAATGACCATTATATATGTTTCTAATATAGTGAGGAATAGTTCTGCTTTTCATCCCTCACTTACTTTTCCTTTCTCCAGTTGTGACAAAGTGATACTTTTTTACTGTTTGCCTTTTATCGAGGCAGAAAGTAGATTATTTTGGTACAGTAGATAAAAGTACTAACTTAGCTCCAAGACAAGGTCACTCTTGTGCAGAAGCTGAGAATATTACAGAGCAACTTTTGTAAAATATTTTAAATTCATTGACAAAGTTATCCACTGCTGGTTTTCCCATGTTTTTTCTTCGTATAAGTAGGTATACTTTGCTATAGATTGATGAAGTAGCCATTTAGGTCACATACAAAACTGGCTTTCTCCATCATGTCACACATACAGGAGAAGAACTGGTAAACTTACTGAAAAGTCTAGGAAATCAGCACCATTGTAATAAGGGAAGCTTTGTCTAATAAACCATTCAAAGTGTCTATGAAGAGAGTGAGGCAAGAAACTTGGATCCATGCACAACTGGTAGATCTTACAACAGTGTCACAAACTGCATGAGTCTCTGCATCCTGCGAGGCTCAGCTGGATACATCGTAATGTGTTTCCCCAAAGACAGTTTGTTGCATGCAAGGAGACTAATAGATGCTACAGCCGTATTTTACTCTGGGCAATGTGTGCTTGACAGGATAGATTCAAAAAGGAACATTAATCAGATGTTTCTGCTTCTGGCATGTGCTTATTACAAAGTTAATAGAAAAAAAAAAGATATCTTCTTCAGACATCATTAACAAAAATTAATAAATGCATTAATGGTGTGAAAATGGCACTTTTCTAATGCTCATCCCATAAAGGGAAGATTTAAGAGGTATCAGAATGTGGTGGGGTCTTTTTTAGGAGCCAACTTTTGATGTGCTGGATGGTTGCCATCAGCTGCAAAGCATATGAGATAGATGGGATGTGTACAGTATTCTTTCTAATCCCTTTGGGAACAGAGAGCTCAATTTCACTCCAGCCCAGAGGTGAAGCTTTGATGCTGGAGCAGAAGCCCTACAAGCAAGCAATAAGAAATCTAACCATGTTTTCCTGAGAAATCCTGCATGTATGAAGTCTGGTGAGAGAGTTTGATAGCAACACTGCTCACCACAAACTGTGAATTGGAGATGACAAAATGGCCCAGCCTTGTTTGTTAGGAGCTGAACTGTGGGTGAGCTGCTGGGCCCTGGGTGTAGGAGTGCATCCGTGTGAACAGGGAGAGGGACCAGCACCTGATCTGCAGTCCAGGCACTGATGATGTGGGGGAGAGGAGATCATACAAAGTCCTTTGACAAATCAAACATCTTCCCACCCTTCTGCCTATACCACATGATCATTTTGTTCTTGCTACACTAATTCACATACTAATAATTTAGTTGTGTAAAACATACCTTAAATGTCAATATATATAAAATCTTGCTGAATTGTCAAAAGCTGATTCCTAGAATGTTATTTTTAACAAGCTTTCTATATCCCCACCTTCAAAAAATACTATGTGCTTGTCTACTTATACATATTGCCATGGAGGAAGTAAGTTCATTTTATTTATTACGAGAAGAAGTAAAGCCTAAAAATAATAATAAAAAAATCTCTGTTTTAATCTGAAAATACTCTTGTGCTATTGTATCCCCACCCTTCCCCACTGGAGTCACTGCCAACTATTTTACAGTTTCTAGTTTTTGTCTCTCTGCCCCATGAGCAGGGTGCTTCAGTTCCAGTTTCTGTAGCTCTCCTGGGGGCCTTGCCGTGTTGCAAGGTCACTCAGCCATCAGCAGAAAGAAATAAATATGTACCAGCTAAGTGCTTTTTCATTAAAAAAAAATAAAAAATTAAAACCACACATTTCATTTTTCCAAGAGGTCAAGTGAGAACTTAGTAACTATGTACTACCCCATTATCCCTGCTTGCCTGAGAGTGGTGGAGAAAGTGAGGTCAGTTGTAGAGGGTAGTAGACAGTTATGTATAAATCAACTACTTTTAACACTCTCCTAACCTTTTCTTCCTCAGAATCCACCAAAAGGTCCTCTCCTACAATATACTGAAGGAGTTTAACTTTTAAACTATCATAGATTGCCTCAGTGTGAGATGCTATAGTGTACAGTGCATAAAAATCTCCTGAAGAGTTTCCCAACTTCAACGCAAAAATCGTGTGAAGAAAATGTTAATGGATATCACTGATGAATAGCTTTACTCATTTGACACTGCAAAGTTGTGCACATCTCCTTTTTAAATCACCAAAACCTTTGTGGCATTCTCTACCCCCATCTCACACATCCTTCTCAATGCTGTCTTAAGTTTTTTGTGTTTCCACCTCAACCTAAAGAGAGAGCTGGGCAGGACAGGAGTACTGTGTGTAATTTTGGCACAGAATGTAATGTAACTATGGCTTCTTGATTTGAGCCATCAGGCTCTAACATAAAATAGGAATATATTATCTGGGTGCTAAGCTACAGGATATTATTCTATAAGGAACAAACTATTGCTCAGTGGAGGGTGCCAGTTATGGCAGATTTAATGTATAGCTGTCTCAGGGCTGCCACTGTGATTCAGTATTTCTGCTGCATTCAACATTACTTGTGATCAAATTGGAACTTAAAAGGACTAGCTAAAGCCTCTGTGCTATGGTACACATCTTAATTTGTGACAATAATTGGAGCTGGGGGACCATGGGAGTGCAAAATGACGCATTTGTATGCGTGCAAGATTGAAGCCTAATTGAAGAGTTTTGCTCATTATGTAGAAATTTCCCATCTAATGGATTAAATGTCAGATTGGTTGGAAGATCAGTGTTCACATGAAAAACTCACAATACTCACAATATATTCCATCCTAGTAGTGAATACTTAGACCCTTTTAGGCATATCAGTTCAATATTTTCTGTTACTGCAGAAAGAAGGGCAGTGGCAGCGACACTAATGCAGTTTTCTAAATCTCTTGGTACTAGTGCCTTAAAACTCCTTACCCAGACTCATAAATTAATGACACTTAGTACTCTCACTTGTGCAAGTGTGCTGATTTTCTAAGGACCAGTGTTTGCATGCATAAACATTAGCAGCACTAGCAGCAGTGTGAGAGAAAAAAGCAGCTGCTTTTAAAGCAAACAGGGGTGTTGCTATTAATTCCTTCCTAAGGAGACTGATCATGTCGAGGCTGAATCTCTTTCTGCTGCTACCAAAAGACATACTTTACCCAATTTACAATCCAATTCTCTTTTCATGAGAGCAAAATTTTTACCACTGCTCATCTGTCAGGGATTCTTGGGCCAAGTCAGCAAAGGATGTAGCAAAGGATACTTAAGTAATTTGTGCCAGCAGCTCAATATGGTACTTTTTGTACAGATTCATCTTTGACCAGGTCCCGAGAGTGGGGGAAAGGGAGGTCTGTGTTCTTGTTATGATCCAGGAGCACATGTGACGGGAAGAAAGGAAGGAAGTGACTTTCGTATTGACTGCTTTCCACCTCTGCCAAAGGTGCTTTTGCTGCCAGCATTTTGTCCTTGAAAGGGTTCCCCTCCTGATCCTTAGAGTGAGCTCACTGTGTCAGATCCTGCAGCACATTGACCCTCTTTCCCTCTTGCTTTCATCCTTTATACCATATCAAAACCACACCTAGAGTACTACTTGGAACTCTGCAACAAGGCTATCTAAATAATTACTTTTGACCTATTCATACATAACGTATTTTTTTCATATATAAGTGTTGATTACCTATTTTCCTATTATTTTTCCCACCTATAAATTCTGAAAGTTTTTAGTAACCCTGCTGTTTCATATTCAGGTAGCCACTTCGTATCCTCAGGGTATGGCATGTGATATCCTCTAATACTGTACTTTTCCTCTAAACTATCCTTGGTTTTTATTTCCATTGGTCCATTGTTGATTAATTTTTTATTTTTTTTTTTTTTGTCTGCTTCAGCTATGCCATATTAATTTCCTATTGCTGAGTTTCAGTGTTGGTGAGGTAAAGAGCTTAAAAAACAAAGATGCAGATTCTAAAGGTGTAGTGTTACTTAGGCATGCCAAAAGATTGAGATGTGGGCAAAAGGTTTTCCTTTTGCAAGACCTTTTGCAGCCAGTGATGATAAAATTACTAGACTTGGGGTTGCACTAACCCTGATTCTAGAGTGAGATAATAAATACTAGAAGGGATTTATTTCAGTTCAGTAGGCGGGCAGATAACATGCTCTTATGACTGAAAACTGAAATTAGGTAAAATTCAGATTAAAAGTAAATTGCTAGCAATGTCAGTAATCAACCAGAGAAAGCCCTTGGACAGCTGTGTTCTCCCCAGTGGAAGCCTGAGCCATCTCTTCCACAAGCCATGCTCCTCCGAGTTTCCCCTCTGTGCTTTGCAGGTGGCCAGGGATGAGGAGCACCCTAATTTAGTGTGGGTCAAAACCTATGCTGCTCTCTTCAAACACGTATGCAATGTACAGAGCACTTAAAAAAGCGTAACTATGCTAATGAAAGTAAGAGTGCTGTCAAGAGATTGAATCCCTACTGCTAAAGCAGGTGCCACTACACATTTTGCAAATAACATTTGGGCCATGTAATCAATGCCTTAGTTAAAGACAATTTTAGCAAATAAATTTTTATAAAAGTTTTATACTTCCTCTTTAAAATTTACTTTTAAGCCATCTGCCTCACCAAGCCTGACAAAGCCCTCACTCCTTGATGTTTACCTCCATCCACCTTTTTGCATTGGTTGATAAATATTTTCTTCCATTTGTGTTCAAACGATAAGCATTGCTAGTGCTAAGCTTTCCACCTTTCTGTCCCAGTGGGGTACTGGCTTTCCAATTATACTCTCCTGCTGTTGTAAACTGATAAAGTTATCAAATTGTAGTCCCATGCCGGATTGCCACAAGGGAGTTGGTTACCTGCTCTAGAAAAATACTTTAATTATTGGCTTTTGAGGTCTAAGTAATTGCCTTCATTTTGCACATCTAGGAAAAAGATGTTTGTCTCCCTATTGTTTACCTTGTCATTAAAATGAGATGATTTACAGGTTTTGATGGTAATTCATTAAAAAGAGCTGAGCTGTTGTTGCCCATTGCTGTCACCTTTGATTAGCTTAAATGTGGCTATGACCATATTCTTCCTACATAATTTATCCCCAGGAAAAAATTGCATCTTTGAATGTCAAAGGAAATATTCAGAGGAAGATTCAGAGTTGCCAGAAGAATCAAATTTTGGAAGCAATATAAAATTTTCTACCTTGAGTGGCAGAGCTATGGCAACCACAGTTTTATGCATCCTTTGACAATGGCCACCCTCAAAGCCAGGAAACCAGATTAAACAAATGAAGGGACAAACCCCATGTTAAATTAATTATTGTTGGACACAAAAAGTTCTTGTGAAATCTCTTTACTTCGTCCTTGCCCTTCCAGCTGAAATGGAGCTGCCAAATAGGCTTGTAAGCTGAGTATCAGATTTCAGAGAAAATAAAGCACTGAGCTTTTAACTGGCAAACAAATGTAAAAAAAAAGTTTGAAGATATGACTGAGTGAATATTTTCATTATGTAGTCAGACAAATAATTTAAAGATTTACAAGTTTTTCACCTATTTTAGTCAGCATGAAATCCAGTAATTGCATGATCATTACAAGCCTCACCCAGCTTCACAGGAAGCCAAAATAATGATGGTTGACAGCACCTCAGAGGAGTAGCAAGAAAACCATGCAGGCATTTACTTTCAGATTAATATGCCCTGCAGAAAGCTGAATACAAGTAGCTGTATTCCCTTGGATGCAAGTATTGCATAACTGGCCGACATTGTCAAAACAGTCTGTCACTTAGTCCACGAATCAGAAGCATATTTTCTAGATGGAATGTCTATTTCTGTTTCTGAAAAAAATCAAAGTTCTTGGACTTGATTTTTTTGTTTTTAAATCTGTTTATTAAGAAAAAGCCTTTCATTTTACATAGAAAAGATACAGAGGAAAGTAAATGCAGTAGAATCCATTACCTTATATAATAGCTATACAATTGAATATTAATGACAAAAGTTTCAGAAAACCTAAATATTATAAAAAGCCACCTCCAAGATAAGACTCTGACAGAGCAAGAACAATACACAAAAATGAACATTGAACAACTTTGAATCACAAGGGTATAGAAAGACTCAGCCAGTACAATACAAGAGGCCTTGTGCCAAAATGATGTTCCTGTTACAGTATTATGCATTCAATGGAGGAATCAGATGAATTTATTTTTTTAAGAAATCTCAGTATCTGGTGTATCCTGCAATTTTTAATTTAATTTTCAAACTTTTCAGAGTTGGAAAAGCCTTTAAAATTTTGCTTAAAAAGAAACTCCAATGAGAATGTGTCAAATTCTTTAATCTCCTTGTTTTGTCATGTCTTCCAGTGGCAATTGATTAGATTACTTTCCCAAGGATTACGTGCAGGAAAATAAAACAAGGCAGAATATTTAATTCTAGGCTATGAACTGAACTGAGCACTCCTGCACTGCCATCTGTGTCAGCCTTTCCTGAAGCTTGCAGAAGTCTACGAAGCTCTGCTGCAGTACCTTCAAGGCACCTTCCTGTAAACCCAGGCAAATTCACCAACAATGCAGCAATGGCGTGGTTAGGAATACTGTCGGGAAGCAAAACTGTCTCACAAATGGGTATTGTGCAGATTTTAAAAATACATGGGGAAAATAATGAGAACAGACACTTGAATGGCAAGAGAAGAGAAAGATTTATTTTACTGACGTTCAACTGGTGTTAAGATTGCTTGAGAGACATCCAGTAAATGTGTAAGACCACCACAGATATGACTACATATGCATATTCTGTCTATCTCACTACCACGCCCTCTCTTCATAAAGGCACTAACTATAAATAGTACGAAAACAGACAGAAAAAATGCCAGGAATAAAAATAAAAAGGATTGCTTGTATGGGCTTCTTGCTTATGTTTGTATACATTCATGCTTTATATGTACAATTTTAAAATTAATTTAAAAGGTCACCTTTATTTTGGCAATACAACTGATAAAATGAAACATGCAGAACACACAGCTTGACAGAACTCAGTGCATAATTTTGTCAGAATGAAGCAGTTCTTTACCACCCTTTGTGAGTTGGGAATACATTCATATTACAAGGCAAAAAAACCCCCCACCCAAAACAGACAACATCTGGCTTCTGTTTAATGCATCTGCTTTTCCACATCTCCTCCAACATCTTTGGATAGTAAAATCTACATCTGACCACAGGTTAAATTGTATGGTTATATTTTAACAGTCTTCATAGTGCAGCAAGGCAAGACAGAGTTGCCTGTATTCACTGTTCTATCTCCAGGCTGTCCATTTTTAAGTCAGGTGGTTTGAAGCTATTCACTTCTTCATAGGTAAGTTCTGCAGAGAGGGTGTATAGAAGAGAGAAGAATTAGGTGATATTCTCTTCAAAAAAAAAATATTCCACACAAAACAGGTCTACAGATACATGTGACTTGTAGTTTGTACTTCCAGCCTTTATAGAGTCCAGATCCAAAAATAGACTGGGACAAAAATTCACTAGGAATCATCCTCTTAACCTCAGATTATAAATTAGACTCACAAATACTGTTATTGTGCAACATGACTGTCCTCTTCAACTAATTACTAAAACACACAGGCCCTGAAATGAAAACATCAATTATGCTGTCAAATGACCTGCCAAAACGGTGTAATAAAAGACAAAATGTAATGGAAAATGGAATCTTTAAAAGTACCTAGATAGGTTTTAAAATGTACATTTTTTACTGTGAAGAACATTCTTTATCATCTCTCAGTCAGTTGCCTTCAATATAGATCATCTGCAATTCTGTGTTAATGCCTTGGGATCCTGGTTTTTGGGTTTTTTTTTTTTTAATGTTTTACTGTAGCTAACTTAATTTTAAGGTACTCTGAAAAAATTTTCTTTTTGTCTTAGAAACATGTAACAGCTTTCATCAAGAAGTTCTATAACCATCAATAACTAGAAACATGGGTTACTTGCTATTTTACCCTGCTTCAGGAATAACCCTTTATCTTTTCATGCTAACAGTCATGTCCCTGTTTTCTGCCTTGGACATTAATGGAATATGTGGTCACTGGCTTCCTCCTATGTATTTTCTCAAATTAGATACTGCTTTTTACGAACCAAATCCTGTTCACATATGGCTAACATTACTTCAGTTTTTTTTACAAACAGTGATGTTTACATCATATCAAACTCATGCCTATTAGCTTGTTTATTAAATAACTTGTCTGAGACAGCTGCTATGCCTGCAAGTATACCTAGGACTCCTCTAAAAAGTATGTAAAAAATCTTGGGACTGAATCTTGCTTATGCTCTGGTTGCATTATGCTGTAGCACTGTAAACAGTGATGCATATGCCAGTTTCAGTGATGGATTTCTCTGAAAGGAATCCTGTGTGCAGAACCCCAGGCATGGGAGGATTTGTTAGATGACTTTGAGTGACTGAATTATGGCTATTACAGGCAGCCAGGGAGTAGCTAGAGCTGAATGAACTTGGAGAAGCCAGCATCCTCACAAATCAGACACCTGGAACTGTATTAGAAATTATTCTCACTGCCTGTGCGTTTATGTTTATGAAGCTCTTTACTCACTTCTCACTGCACCTACTCAGCAGAGGTATGTGCAACTGGAGCAACATCTAAGGAGAGAATGTATAGCATTCAACTCTGAATAGCATACTCTTGGCCTCTAACATTTTGAAAGGTTTTCTAACTGATTACACTTATCAGTAAGAAATCTGTGAGCCTGGGCTGCAAGGCTCAGCAGCGTGCAGTGGAGGCCAAGGAAACTCTGAAGTGCATAATGTGTAAGATAAAGTGTCTGAAATCTCATTTTACTTTGGTGCTCAGTCCCTCAGCATCAAGCACCACTGATTTTTTAACTCGAAGAGAAAAAGAGCAGAAACATGCTATCAACATCTTGAGAAACTGGGTCAGTATTTCATCAACACTACAAACATTCTACACCGTCTTACTTAAATGTGGCACATGCTGTACTTGAAAGTAAAAAGTTTATTCCCCAAGATAAAAATATGGCCAGAGGGAAGAAGGAAAAGCAGCAAACCAGCTGTGCCAGTTATTACATTTTTGTCTCAGGCCATTTTTTTTAACCTGAATAAAGAAGGAATTTGACCTATAGTTCCATCATGGACAGTTATGTAAAAAATAATACATGATAAATATAATGATAAATAATATGACACCACCTTCATGTCCTCATTTCAGTTTAGAAAGTGTTAAGCTGTTAAGCTAACATTGTTCTTGAAATAATTTCAACGGAGTTTCATCACAAACAGAAATCAGCTTCATGACCTGGAAATTGTTAAACTTTCCTGTTAAAGACTCGGGCAACTGAAAAAATAGCAGAAAAAAAATCATTCACTCCTAAGTACAGCAGCAAATGAACACAACTCCCAAAAAACAAGATGTATGGGTGGTGCTCCAGGCTGCCAGGTTTTGTAGAGGAGAACATGTGTAAGGAGTAAGTGATGCCAGTCAATCCTCCTTATTTGTATAGACACAGTCAGCTTCTAGAAAAGCCTTTCCAGGGCTCTAGGAGGTTGATTTATTGTGGAGGCAGCTAAGACCCCACTATTATCTTTCTTTAAGATGTATTTGCTGTAAGCAGTCTGCTTGTCTCCCCTATAATGCCCAGGATAAAACATGGCACAAGAGGATGGGCATCAGCAAGTTCATTCTTCATCATAAACCTAAACACTATGATAATACATTTTTATCAAATTTTTCCAGAGTAAAAGTTATAGAAAATGCAAATAGAAACAAAAGAACGTTTATTTTATAGAATACATATTTCATCTTAAGCCAAGGAAAGGCCTTTATTGATAAACAGAAACAATCCGTTTTCTACAACATTATTCTCAATTTAAAATCTCTAGTAAGGGATTTTTAGAATAATATGTCTTCATTAGACAGTGATGAAAGTGGTCTGTACTTTTCAGTGTACTTGCAATCTAATGTTGAGCCACCTTACTTCCGTGATACTGCAGTGCAATATGATCATGATGCAAGCATGGAAGGTTGTTGCAGTATTTATCAAAGAAGGGTTCTGGGGTGTCACTCCCAAGTAAAATCATCAACTCTCATCTCAAACAGGACCAATAGCATGGTTTAGTTATTAATCCAAATTCCTTTGCTATCTAAAGAATTATTAACAAAATACACATCTATGTGGATAATATTACTTCTGAACATAGCTAGACCAGAATCCCAAGTAGTGTCACTTGCTCTAGGACAGTTACGTGAGCTGAGGATCTGACCTAGAAAACTAAAAGCAAAAGAGAATGTGTGATTATGTGGTAACTAGAATCAGCTTTTAGTTAAACTTCCACTGGTACAGGGAATCTAGTAAGGAGATAACAGAATGGGGGGATGGGGCAAAATCCTGAGAGGAAACAGAAGCCTTTCCACCTCTCCCACAAGCACACATATGAGCTTCTCTTGTTTGCCTGAAGCTTCATAGTTCAAATTCCTCTGACTAGAAATGGAGGAAAAGTGTTATTTAAGTAAGGCTTTCTTCTGCTACATATTTTAACTACTGCAAGCAATTCTGATACCTTTCCATTCATCTATGGTTCGCTCCTTGTTCTCTATGGATTCGTCGTACAGCTCGGCCTCAGGTTCATCATCTGGATCGTGATACTGTACAAAGTAGGGATGCGCAAGTGCTTCTGAGGCAGTAATTCTTTTATCGCTGTCTAATATAAGCATCTTCTCAAGAAGATCTACAGCTAAGGGAAAAAGAGAAATGTGGTTCAAAACCAGAAGAGACCATCTAGAAATAAAAGAAAAGGCAACTGTTTACACACAACATATTCTCACTCAGCTTAAACACAATTAATATCACTGGCAAAATTTAAGTAACATAACAATTAAGTTTTGAAAATTTTGTACTGCAAATGTAAAAGAGAGCTGAAGGAAGCTTTTGGTTTGCTTGTGGTATGCACAAAGGTTCACTATAGTCAATTTGAGATCTGATTCACGTCTTCAGATATCCAATGACTTAATTCTAAAAAGATCCATGTGTGCTAATAAGGTAATATCCTGTGTTGTGCATCACGTGCTTAAGTTTGCACTGATCAGGACCAAACTAAGTAACTTGTGAATAATAAAATGTGAGATTACACTTCTAATTAGCTGCACCAATGAAAAGATCAGATGAAAACCCCAAAGCAACTTCACAGGACCCAGCATAAACAAAATATGTTTGAAGTTGACATTTGAAGTATACTAGAAATGAGAGAAAGTTGTATGGCTGAAATTAGTTTTTAATGGAAATTTTATCAAAATTATTTAAAATACTATATAATTTTTTTACCGCTTTCATAAAACCATTGGCATTAATTTGCCTTTATGACATTAATATGCAGCATGCTGTCATGTATTTCAGGCAAATAAATTCAATTTTTTAATACGAAAGTGTTCTCAACTACTTGTATTTGTAAGAATAAAATTGATATTAATATACAAAATGAATTCAAAGCATTTTAACTCACAATACTTCCCTGTAACGTGTACTCGATGGAACTGACCAGGTATTATAGTGAGATGACTCTGGTGACTCAAATATCTCCTTTGCCATATGAGAAGAAAAAGTTCACAGAAACATCTCTTTTGCACAGGCAGAACCAATTGGTAAGAAGGAAAAACAATTGCACAGGATCAGATCAAAGACACGCATTAGCCCAGTATCCTGTGTCCAACAATGGTTCATATATTCCTAAGAAATAATACTCAAAAGGGTCATTCAAACAGCTTTACTTCCTGGAATATTCTTCTGCTTGCCAGCAATGATGTGCTTGCCAGAAGTGATGTCTCTAATCTACACCCCATGACATTTTTATTTATTTCTGCTATGTATAGCTGGCTTTTGCTTTTCATCCATGGACAACTTCCCTTTAGGAGGTTCCTGTAATCTCCACCAGAAACAAAAAGACAAAGGCTTCATGAAGGGAAAACAGACTCAGGATGAAAGGTTAAGCAATGCTCTTCTCACTGATCTGATTATTATTATTATTATATGGGATCATACAGCAAAGTAAGGCTTAAGTTTCTATACTAGTGAAAAATTTTATCTGTGTCAGTCTGACTTTCTTACCTAATGGATTGGCACCACGAAATACTGCTTTCAAATCCTGTTGAGGCATATGTGGAAGAGATTCAATGTATTTTCTTGCCTAGAAATAAGCCAATATACATACCATGTGCACAGAGGTTAAATTTTTCTCAACAGTAAGCACATCAACTCTAAAAAACCAGACATCATAGTTTTTATGTTTCTTATACATGGGAAATCTTCTTTACACAAAATCACAATGTATGACTTTGTTTCAAATGCTCGCTCCTGTATACTGGACAATAAGCAAGAGAGTTTTAAGCAGGTGTATTTTGGTCTAAGGCTTGTGTGTTAGCACTTTAGTTTTCACCTGTGCTTTCTTGTTCATTGCAGTATATCCCTAGTGAACACTTGCATATAATGTTCAATTAGAAAATGCAGCCTAAATCATCTTTCAGTTACCCTCAGCAAAGTGGTATAATTCAATCTGCAGCCTTCCCTCCTCTCTCCTCTCTGGTGAGCAGTAGCTTCACTAACTAAGGAACATATTCTGATACTTCATTGGAATAGATTTTCAGACAGAATTTAGAGACTGCCTTTTCGCTATGGCTGTGAAAGGCTTATCCAAACTTAGCTGGCAAAAGCCTACCCAGATACAGGATCCACAAAAGTCAGCCTGACACCACGTGAGCTACGAAGTTTTAGGCTGAGGTAGATAGGTTGGCAAGAGGAGAGGCGGAATACTGGTCCTAAGGGCTGGGATCAGTCAAAACAGGGAATTCTGAAAAGGAACTATAAAAAAGAAGCAAATGGCCGTTCCCCAAACCATTTAAAAACTCCAGCTGGTCTTTGGACAAACCCTAACTCTTTTAGTAATGATTGTGTTATACAGATATCTCTCCACATTTAGCAGTCCTGTTAAAAGGCCACTATCTGCAGAAGCCTAACTAAGCATCCTTGGCCTATGGAAAACAGCAAAAGAAATGAAGTGGTTCCTACTAAGCAGCTCTATGGCTTCAAGTGAGATATCAGAATGAGAAATGTGGCGTTATCTTCCAGACTATCACAAAATGACTATAAAATACTATGACATATCATTGGTGCAATCCTACAACTGCACTTAGGGCCCTGATCCTATTCCCTACATTGTTCTCTCTCAGCCATCATATTAATTTCTGCAGCTGCAATGAATTGTTATAAATATATGTTAAATCATTACATAATACAGCCTCTTTTCAAGCTGTGTTCTAGTTTAATGAGGCAGATGTATTTATTTTTTCTGCTTTTTGTAAGATGTAAGCATATTCTATCAGAACTTTAGACTGCCATTAGTGACACATTTCAGAGCCTTACTAAAAGAAGAAAGCCTTTACGCATTATGTCTCCTACCTGTTAAAACGTATTAGTATTTTCTCTTTTTATTATTGGGGTTGACAGCAAGGCTTTCTTAAAAGGATCATCTGAACAGCTGCAGCCAGTCAGGCAGAGAAGGATGTTTAAAAACTAGTCAAACACAGGCTTCACGGCACCTATTTATATCTCTAACATTCATAAAAGTAGTTAACACCTCCTAGAAGGTCCGGGTGTGCAGCTTCTATCACAGTTAAGTCTTCCAGGACATTATATATATCTGAACAACAGAGCAGAAGAGAGCTACCATATGTTCTTTCATGGAAGATATGGACTAGGGTAGAAATGAGGTACATTTATCTTATAACAAACATCTGTCGATTTATTATTTCTGTATGGACATCTATCAACATCTAATCAACAACTAATGATCAATCAACAACTAATCCTAACATGCCTGAACAAGATGAAGTGAAAATTACCTCCAACCTTGCCCAGAAGTCCTTTGAAAACAACACAGACCTATCAAAGTGCACTTACCAGCCCGTCCCCTCTGCTTGTATACTCACTACAAAAACCCAGCCAAGAGAATCCCAATGTTTACAGTATTCTAAAATGCACTTACCATTTAAACTCATATTAACATGAAAAACTGACAAACACCTCAGGAACTTGTGCTGAAATATCCAACCAGGTTGATCTTTTGGTTTCCAATTCTTTAATCCTGTACTTATAACTGCAAACAGGCTTGGCATTTCAGCAAATCTCTGACACTGGTGTTACAGGAATGTTAAAAATTGTCCACGGCTGCAAGCTGCACTAAGAAATACTGAAACAATAAGGCCAAACTACATGGTAAAGAAGAACTACAATGAAGGAACTCCTTGCAATTGGTAATTATCTCCAAGCAAGGTATGCATCTCTTTTGACACTACTCCTCTAATCAGGCAGCAGCAGTGCAGAGATGACCTAGCAGCACTCCCATTCATTAACCTGGTTTTTGTGTTCTGCCTGTGCTCTAAAGGTATAATAAGTCCACATGAAAGTTTCACAATTCCTGTAGCTCACTGAGGTATGCTCTGAAACACAAGAAATTAAAAGAACAAAGCAGACACTATTTCCAGTAAGTATTTAAGGTGTTATTCTCACAATCAAAAAGCTCACTAGTTGTGGGTAAATAATACATACAAATGTGTGTACTGTGAATGTGTTACAGCAAAAGCTGTAGGATCATACTAGCACATAAAAGCTACAAAAGGACCTATGAGACTATACAAGGACCTACGCTTAAGACGGCACAGTCTGAGATTTGTTGGTTGATGCAGTACCTGGCAAAAGGATGGATGCTTAGTTAGCCTCCTGCCCCAGCCATTCCCACATGCTGGGTACCCAAAAACTCTGGAACTGTGTATTGGCCTGTGATGTTGAGGATTCATTATGCTAGGAATTTCCAGAAATACAGCATTGCTCTGGCTCTCCTACTGCTCCTACTTACTTAATCCACTGGTGTATTCATCAATAAGGTCAAAGAAAACCCATCAATATAAACACAAGCCGAAAAATAGCAATTAGTATTAGTCTGAGGTGTATACAGAAAAGATTTAAGAAAATAGCTGCAGCTTAGGAGGTATCATCTGTGTGGTGTTGTTTATCTGAACTCTTACACTGTGCCCATCATCTGCCTTTATCAATCAATACTACATCTCATTCCTCAGCTGGCTATCCACAGTTATTGCTTACACTGAATCTTTTAAGAGTAACTTTAGCAGAGAAACTAAATGGAAATTGTTCATTTACTAGATTACTATTTTAAAGCAGTCACATGGAAAGTTAAAAAGCACACTCTTGACTACAAATATTATCAAGAAAGTGGACCTCACGCAAGCATTTGGAGAGATGAATAAATACAATTTTCAAATTAGGGATCTAGATTGAGCACTCATGCAGAACGCACATTTAATTTGACTCTAATAAATCTCTGTTTAGAAATCTGGAAGCCTCTAAAAGCATATTTTTTGAATGGTGACATTCTAGCAGCAAAAATTAGAGGTAATTTTAAGGTATTTGCTCATTTCCAAATCACAGCGTCCGTGTAACACAGCCAGTGACCTACAGTGCCAATTAGAGAAAGAATGACAGCCAGTCAGTTAACTGAATGAAGCTGTGAACTCACATGTTCTGATGATATCTTCTTCAGCAGTTCAGAACTGGGTGTGCCCACGACTTCCATTATTCTCTTAAGTTGATCAATATCTGCATTATTTCAGGGAAATAAACAGCACAGAGACCTTCTTGGTTTAGACAATTAGTGAGCTTTCATGCACGTAACTAAGATGTTTAAAACCATTCAGGTAGATAATTCCACCATAGTCCACGGAAGGATTCATACATGCTTAAGCCTAGCCCTGGAGTATCAAATTCTTTACTGTACTATATTAACCTTTCAGGTATATCAGCTGCATGAAAAATATTGCTTTTTCATTCTAGTTCCCAATTTAATATCCTTAAGCTTAATCTTAATAGCCCATTTATGTTTCAGCGATCTGAAGGATTTCTGAAGATCAGTCTAATATGATATACAGCTCACAGGGCTAGATTACCAATCCAAAGACTGGCAAGTGAAAAATTATCATTTGGTAACTTTAAAAATCTGTTTTATAGAGGTCTCAAGATTAAAAACTTCGAAAATGTTAATTTTTCATTGTCATATAGGACCTGCAAAGTATATTGCATTTTTTATCGAGACTCAAGGTTATTCTACAGCTTTATTTAAATTGATATAATCATATCATGGTACACAATATTTTATAACAACAAAAAAATTTTCTTATTTCTTGGAAACTAGATGTATTGATTTTTCCAAATATCACATTTCATGTAATCAGTCTGAGGACATTTATCTCCCAGTGATGAACACCTGGAGAATGCCTGTGGTTACAACAGAGTCTAATGATGCTGAGCACAATAGAAAGATCAGTGGGTGAGATCTGGTCTCAGCTCTCTTAAGAGGAGTATTTTAGTCAATTCTAATGTCATTATGTTTTGCATCCAGCAACAGCTTAGTATAAGCAGAAGTGTTTGCTTTCTGAGGGGTTTCAGAGTAACAAGAGCATTCAGTGTCAACATTCAGTATAGAAGAATGTGCTTTTGTTTCTCATATTAAAAAAGCTTTCTTCCTCGGTGCAGTTGTTTCTTCATTCCTTATTATGTGTTTTTCTTAGTTTTCTTTTATTATTTTACTGCTCTCCTCAGCAATGTCTCTTTTTTTCTCCTGCCAGCATAGGAAATACAATGGAAATCCCTGATGCTCCATCTGGGACCACAGCACAGTGCTGCAGAAAATAGAGGGCTTTGTTGCTCCTGTGGCATTGCTGTAACTACTGGCTCTTTTTTTATATAACAGGACACAATAGGCCTATTAATTCACTTATTATTTTAAAGTTAACTCATTTGCATTTTAGGAGCTTCCGGCCTAAAAGCAGTTCTATTTTATTAAATCTTATTAGCTGATGAAAAAATAGTGCCTTTACTCAGCTTCAGTTTTAGCGTATGTTATTTCAATAAGATCCACACATGGAAGAAATCTATTCTGTTGTAACTAGGTTATTTAAATACAGATACACGAAAGAATAAATGTAACCTTTCATTGTTTAGGAACATTTGTTACTGGTTTTTATCCTACCAGTGGGTCATATTCAGTTGTCATATAGAGTGAACTGAAAGATTATCAAATTGTTTACTCTTTTACAAGTTTGTCACCTCAAAACCATGAAATACTCCATAGAAACACTCAAGTCCTTAGGAAAAAAAAAGGAAGAATTAGAGAGTATTTCTATATCTGTATTTTAAATTTTATATTAAGGATACAATCATTTCCTGGAAATAGAGCCTTCCCTTTCAATAGCTCTGCCATGATACATCCAACCGACCATATGTCAACTGCCAAAAAACAGAGACAGAAATGTGCACAATGAATCAAAGACATCCTTAAACACAGTTGCTTCTTGGTTTAAAACTATCACTATATCCAGCTGCAGCAACATGCAAGCCTTCACAGTTTACCTGTTTGATTGTAGTGCATCCAGTTTAACATAATTTCTGGAGCTCTGTACCATCTTGTTGCAACATATCCAGTCATTTCATCATCAGTTTGACGAGCTAAACCAAAGTCTAAAATCTACAGAATAAAAATAAAATAATATTTGTTTAAAATCCCCTTCCACTTTTGTTATAGGTCCTGATTTTCTCATTACTCATTTCTGGGTTTTCCATAGTCTCTCACTATGGGTGAAGTAAAAGAGCAGCACTCTGCAGATGAGCTCATCTGCTCTCCCTGTTGTACCCCTGCAGCCTACGTGCTACATAAGGATGTTTCCACTGCAATGAACCTGCTCCTTTGTTCTCCAGGGCAAACTTTACATTTTGCCCTGAGTTCAATTTTCCACTGTCATTCATTTACTAAAAATAAACAGTTGCTATAAAAAATGAAATATTATTATCAACTGGGAGTGTCTGTATAAAATGCAAACAGCAAGTACCATTTAAAGAACAAAAGTGGCCGTTTAAAGACCAAATGAGCTGATCATAAATTTGCAATATTTCTGTTGTTTCCCTTTTATGTCTAAGCATTTACCCAAATCACATATGATCCCAAAGCCACTAGGAGAGAAACTTATATCCTGTATAACAATGTAAATTTAAATCACACTCCATTTGTTTTCGGTAGAACTTGCCTATCAAAACAGCAAAGGAGATCTGTTTATGTACACAGAGGCTTGACTGCAAAGTGTTCCCCTCCAGATGCTTTCCCTTGCTACGTTTACATTGATGGGAAGTGATTTCAACTGAATTTTTCCAGCTCATTTCTTTCCTTTCTATTCTGTTCTCTGATTAGTCTATGTCCCACTAATTATGGACCCTAGCTCTAAGAGCAACTGCTATGAAAGGGTACCATCTGAGCCTCAGTGCTGTTCAGTCAGTCATCTGAGCTAGCTAGCGTCTCTTCCCATAGAAATGTGAATAAGATCATTGAATATCTCCTGTGATGAGATCCAGGATTATTTATTAAGATGATGGCTAATCCTTTTAATACAGAATAAGAAAATTTCAAGAGTATCATTCAAAATCCCTCAGTTATAATCCAATTAAAAGATATAAAAAGCCAAAAGAAAAATATTAAGATATAAATAATTAACATCTTAACTTCCAATATAGTTTAAAAGCATAATTTATTTCTTAAGTAAGTGAACAAAAATGCATGAGGCAAACAAGGCAGAAATAATGGCGTGAAACTCAAACACTAATGTCCTTATTTTATTAAGGGTTTTGGCAATATTTTTGCTTGACAGCCAATCCCTTCTATCAAATGTGTACACACACACACAAACACACACACTCCTTCTTTTTGCTTCTATTTCCTTTTTGTTAGTACTTGGAAATATCCACTAGTTTGTTCTATTAAAAATAATTTGAGGAAGTAAAGCTATAAATATAAAGCAGAGAGCAGTGTAACAAATGCTAGACAGGGAGGTGCACATATTTCATAATAATAGAAAAAAAAAAACAGTAGAAGTTTTCTTTACTTAAAGTACAAAAATACAGTACAAATTTTAGAGTGCATGATCAAACACAGATGACCCACAAAATTTCACAGATGCTGAACATACGTGCATGAAGACATTAAAGAGATAATCATGAAACTTGCTTAGCATCTGCAAGTGTTACTAAATCAAACAGGAACTACATTTTCTCAGCACAGATCTGGACTAGTGCAAGAACCTAACTGCACTGCTCTTAGTCATTATTGTGATTTTTTGCTGATCTTGTAGTATTTAGAGTCTTTTCTTAAATCCCTTGCAGCTGGAATAAAGTGATTACATCAGAGTCTTAGAAACAGGAATAAAGATGTTTGTGGCTGTCATGGAGAAATGCTAAACTTCTCATTCTTAAGCTTAAAGGCTTAGAAAGCTACAAGACATCTTTTCCTTCTCCAGAGTATCATGCTTATTATGTAGTATCATATCACACAGATACACCAAGAGATGTATTTATATAGATGAGTATGTTAAAATAGCATTTGAGAACCAAGGATTACAGGGTTCTTTTGGGTTGGTTGGGTTTTTTTGGTGTTTTGTTTGTTTGTCTTACTGCCTGTAACTGGTAATGCTGTTATATTTTTTGCCATCATTTAATTTAGCTTGTATGTTCTAGAGATACAAAAATGAAAGCTGTTCCAAGGCTTCATCTACACATGGCAGATGCAGATACATATCACAGGTCAGACTCTTAAGATACATTCAGTTAAGCACTCACTCGGGGGCCAAACTATTAGCTATGTACTATCTGTGGGGTACCTAGGGATTTTGCAAAGATATTTGCATTCATACTAAATTAACATTTGGGAGAAAATACAGGTTCATGGAAATGGGCAAGTAACAAACAGCTGAAATTAATGGAATGAGACATAAAAATGGTAACTAACGTTTTCTTAGAAAACTATTATCTTGAGAGCTTTTACAACACTCTTTGTTACAATGGCATGATACCTACCCTCAGTTCACAGTCTTCATTTACAGCTAGGTTACTGGGCTTCAGGTCCTGCAGCAGAACACATAGACTTAGTCAAGTACTATTTCAACCTCTTAAAATATATTGTAACTATGTCTTACTAACACATTTGATGCAGAGAGGGACATACTCCATTCATTTTCATTACCACAATGAGTGAACTCACCCGGTGGATGATTCCAGCTGAGTGAATATACTGTCAAAGAAAAAGAAAAGAAAAGGTAAGATTTCAACTTAGAGGTGAAGGGAGGTTGAAGTCACTTGTCTTATTTTTTCACTTCTGAGACTGACTGTTTTATATACAGAAAATACTTACGTCATACAATGTTTTCAGATCAGAGGTATGTCAAACTTCAAAACCTCCCTGTTTTGTCTTATCCAGAACTGGATATTTCAAGAAATGTAACTATGAAGACTAGATTCTACCATGAAAGGCAGCAGTCACAGTGATTCTTCTGTTTAAAGTCTCTTACCAATTTGGAATTTGTTTCAGTCTTACCTGAATGTCCATGTTTATCAGCTAATGGCTAGTGAAGTCAGTGGCCTAGGGAGCAGCATGGTTGACTGCTACATGATATAAGTCACCTTTCCATATTGTGAACACTGATGTGGGTTAAAGCAGCCACATTTCAGTCTGGGACAGGTTAGTGACCAAAATATCCACCCCTAAGCCGCAGCATTACTTCAGGTCCACTTTCAAAGCAGTATTTCAGTGGCTATTTAGTGTCTCTGCTGTTTTACATAAAATATTTAAAAGCAAAATCTGAGAAAAGCTTACTCTATCATTGCCTATTGTTCTCTTGTTAGGATTAACAGTAAGTTTATCTATCATCTTATCAACTGGCATCAGAAAGACCTTGAAAATCTTCTATTCTCTAGAGGTGAATTCACCTTTTTTAGGACAAAGGATTATACACAAAACCTGTATAGCAAATGGGACAACCCTAAGAGAGCACAAGGGCATTCTTCATGTTCCAGACCTAAGCACTGTTTATCAAAAGGCGGGGCCACTTCTCAGTGCTCTTCACAGCAGCTGCAAGCAGCTGAATGAACAGGAAACCAAACCATGGCTTGCAACAGAAGGAGCCGTGTCCCTGCTCTGCTGAGACAACCACATGAGCCCCTCCTGGTGCCACCAAGCAGTCATATACATGATCAAATGTTCTTGGACTAGTAAGACATGAGAATTTCATAAGAGTTTCAATTCCAGAAGAGAAGAGCCGCCAGCAATCCCTCCCCTTCGAAACAGAGCCAGAAATACACCTGAGTGCATTTGTGAAATTAATATTCACTTAGAGCACAATTCTTACTATTATTTAGCTCTAACACAACATAGACTTATATTTAAAACCACAAGCTGGATAATTAATGCCAGAATCCATCTTCTAAGCTATTAACTCACATAAATGAGACAAAGCAATTAAGGCCTCAGTTTTGCAATTTTTATTCACTAAAATCTGCACTTAAAGTGATGGAACCTGCATGCATGAATAAGAATTACTGTCTCAGGCACAAGGTGACTTGCTGAAAATCATGTAATAAGTATATTTCAGAGCCAGTATTTACCATGGCTTTCAAACATATAACTATTTTCTGTGTCTAAAATACCAATTACTGTTAAGTTAGCTAGTAAAACTGCTGACCCTTCTCTTTTCTATTTGCTTATATCTGGGGAAAATCCATACTGGTCTGAGAAAAAGTTTAGCACCTAGTAACAGGAAGCATTACCCACATCTTCTCCTGTTTATAGACATTTCTATGTTAAACATCAGCGAAATGATACATATTTTGAGTCTTTTGGAAGAAAACTTTGCTGTAGATTCATTGCCAATAGCCTGTGTTATTTAATTGTGTAAGTTTTAACTGATATGATTAAAGGAAATAATGACTTTACAGGCAGAGTAAATCCTAAGTGATAGTGTGCAGCATCATACATTGCTGGGATAAATTCTACTTCCAGACATTTCCCAAAGGACCCAAGTAACTTGGTTATCTCTTCACTCACGTGACATTCTCTACAAAAATCAGGACTGTGGTTTTTTCAAAGTGGCTCACGTCTTTCAAAGCACAAATGTGGGTTCACTTTCCATATTGTTCTTTATCCATTTCGCGTTCTTCAGAATTTTTGAGACATTATATAGCACGTTATTGTCCTGCAATAGTAACTAAAATAGACATTGATCTAAACTTAAATTTCAAGGGGAGTATTCACGTGTATTGTGCATGTAAACACTGGCAGGCTTGGGGATTTATTTCTAGTTTGAAAAATTACCTGACAGTTTCTGAAATTATTGCTGCTATTTGCAGCATTTTAAGACATTAATAAAAAGTGTTTAAGTACTCTCATTGCAACGAACCAGTCCTTACTACAACTATTTACTACAATTTAGATTGCTGACTCATTACTACTTCATTTAGATTCTTATGCTCAGACAGTACCTTAAGACCTCGAAGTAACTGATAGATGAGAAACTGTATATGATCATCCGTTAACTTCTGGCACTTCACAATGTTATTCAGGTCAGCACCCATTAAATTTGTCACAAGATATCTGTGAAAATAAAACAGTGAGAAATAATAACACAGAATGGCAGAAGATGAATTCTTCTATAAGAGTATCTGCACAGGCCGTGTAGGTTTCTTTTCCACTAACACATTTTATATCCTTTAAATCAGCTATGAGCCTTAATAATGCAATCACTGCTATGAGACTTAACGTAATGAAAAAGAAAAACCCTTACAGTATATTAGAAGCTTTTATCATTGTTTTTTCCATGATACACTACAGTAGTGATACATGAAACATATTTTTTGATGAAGACAAAGCCTCACCCAATGTCAAAGGGGCAGCCTGAGGCACCAAAACTACAGGACATGCAACGCCCTGGAATATCTGATGATGGAGGATAATATCAGATTGGTAGAAATAAGAGTGTTTTGTGTAACTTCCCTCCCTAGTCCCACTGGAAATTTTATTTTTTGACAAATTTTGTAGGAACATTCTTTTCCAAATGCAGTGCTGGGATGAAAGTATGCATCTGTCATACCCAATTCCCATTTGTGTAATTTTGCCCCAGAGTCAAAGAGGTTTGGTTACGAACTTCTACAGAGACAAAAATGTATTAATTACTATTTTTCTGCTAAGTTGTTTACCTAAGTGCTTATACAATCATGTAAACCAAAAGGAACTCAGCATAAATTGTATGTTTGAGTCACACCAAAATATACCTAGTTTTAGGTTAGCCAGGACTCTAGCCTAAATTTACCTTGTCTCAGTTAAGTAACAGAATACTTTCCTGCATTCCTGAACTATCCCATCTATCTATGAAAACATAATCTGGGTTACAAACACACAAATGAACTGAAAAAGTTTTAAGTTTACTGGCATTTATGCAGCATTAATTCATTTACCATATACCTATAATATGATCTAAATAATTTAAATTAACATTTAAGAAAGTACAAAAATGAAGTTCATCTCCCTGTCTCCTCTTTTATGGAAAAGTTGCAAAAAGATTTTTACAAAGCTGATTGTGGCTGAGAGTCTTTTAGAAATATATGTTCTTCCTTTTTAAAATCAGAATGGTATTTGCTTACTTAGTAACTAGTCAGAATGTTTTTTAAAATTTTACTTACACTTCGTTAAAGTTTTCTATTGATGTTGCAGGTGTAAAAACATCTAGCAGTCCTATAACCTGTCAGGTGAAAGAAGGCGAAGGAAGTGACATTTTATTTTTACAAACCTGTAAAGCAACATGTAATTAGTATTGACAGTGCTCAGAATTTTTGGGATGAAACTTACAAAAACATGACATAAGGTCATCCTGAAGACTGACACAATAGGTGGTCTATAAAGGTATCACCTCAGCCATCTTAATTACAATCTTAATTAGAGTAATTACAATAAGATTTTAGATTGTTCAAAAAGAAAAGCAGAAAAAGTAATGTCTCATCACAGAAAAGCTAATACATGCCTAATATGATTGTTATACTTTAGATTATGCACACTTTCTTGACTTGTCTTGGTCTGTTTTTGTTAACTTTTTTATCCTTTCTCCAGGATACTTTTTAATCCACTGTATTTTATTCAGGCTTCAAGTAATCAAGCTACTTTTAAGCAAATGGATGCTCCACTGAAATCAACTGTTTACCACATAAACAGTACTCAATTATGTGGGGTCTGAAAGTTACTGTCTTTCGTTTAGCTATTACACTGTTGTCAGTTGCAATGAGACTAATCTGCTCTTAATTTCTCAACAGAATCCAAATTCAGCAACAGTAGGTTTGAGGTGTATTTTTTTTTCCTGGACTGATGTTTCAAGATGTTTCAACAGCAGTGAATAGAATACTTCTATTACTTAAGTTAGAGGAGAGAAGGAAGGATAACTTGTTTTGAATTTATTAACCTCATCTTCAAGATTTAGATACTTTTAAAATAAAAATGCAGCCTGTTACTGAAAGTTTCTAAAGTCCAATGACTTCACTATACCTAAGATGGCTAGGTCCAGGGATCTTGGGTAGCTAGACAGTTGCATATACTTTTTGAAAAGGATTGTACCTAACTGAAATTAAGCTTATACTGTAAACTTTTGTAAAGGAAATCCAAAGGGAAAGAACTCACTCTCCACTTACATTCTCATGCTTCATGTGCTTAAGCAACCGAAGCTCTCTGTAGGTTCTCCGGGCATGGATAAGTGATTGAAAAGGTCTTGAAAGCTTTTTCACTGCCACCTTCTGTCTTGTTTTGGTATCATAAGCTGAGCTGGAAGAGGGAAAGAAAAAGTCCACACTGATGGCATGTTCTACAGCAAAGCACACAGGCAGTTCACTGAAGGAACCTGTACACTCCTGGGAGCTCTTATCCTTTCCTTTACCCTCCTTCACCTACTCAGGGACTGCAACTAGGGAACTTGTCAGCAGGAACTCCTGAGTATTCAAACACAGGTCTCTTGTTGCCCATCTAGCAAATTACTAATGCTTATGACACTGTTCAGGACATCCCCAGGCAACCTTTCCCCAAATGGCAGGAAAAGTAACCAGAGAATTAGCTCCATTAGTGTAGCTCCAGCCTCCAGCTCCAAGACAAGGCTCGCAGGGAATAAGAGGATTCAAACTCTGAAGTTTGTTCTTACTGAGCAAACAGGAACCTTTAGTAATCAGAGGAATACTGCCATTGTGTCTAGGAATATTAATTATTATGCGACCATTAGCTTGCTAGATGATAATGTACCCAAACTGCTATAAAATTTGGATATTGCCATGCCTTTCCCAACAAGTGAACACTGGGCATGTCTTATACTCCAGCCCACATATCCACAGCATGTGTTTAACATCACACAGATGGAGGTGTCCTGCTGAAGAGGATACTAAATATACAAAATCAATATTTGCAAGGAAGGGAGACCCACTCTTTTTTGGGCATTACAAAGACATGAAGCACAAGCCACAAATAAAGGTCTCATATGTAGTACAGGAATAAAAATGATCGCTGCATGTGTTACTTCATGACACTACACAGTACAATTATTTAAAAATTCTGTTTGTTACCTCATCTTATGAAGAAAAAAAATTAATTTAAATTGTTACTCTGATCTATTAAGAAATTGTCTTCAATTAAAATACTTGGAAATTCTCAGTTTAATGTGTAGGTAACACTATCCGTGCTTGATACAGAGCATTAACAAGTCAAGAACCTTTCCACATGTTTATCTTACAGAACTTCTTTGGAGTTACAAACACAAAAATTAGACAACAGAAAAAAAAGCATGGAGTAGGATGACAACAGTCACATCACATCCTATTGACCCCTTCTGCACAGTGTTTTAAACACTCCTACAAATTGTTGTAGGAGACAACTGCTAGAGACAAAAAACCCCATTGATTGTGCCTGGAGTAGCTCCCAAACTAATACACTGAGTCTATAATCAGCTCCAAGTAGCTGGACTCTTATGCATATTTGGTGCTACGCTAAAGTCATGAAGAGCCAAGTGAAGAGCAAAGCCTCTTTATCTGCAGGACGAGGTGATGATCTAATGAGAAGAAACAAGGGATACAATCAACAAATGTGTAGGAAGAACAGTGGCATCCAAAAGGCGACTGTCCTAGAATTCACCCAGCCTCCATGAGGCCAATCTAGAATTTCATAAAGACAGAATAAAAGTAAGTAAGATTTAAGCAACAAGTTTCCTGCAGGCACTGTGGAAGGAGGGAGTCACTCATGAGATAAAGGAAATAGATAAGCAGACTAGTTGCTAGTTTTTTGAAGCATCACAGAAGCTGATCTTCAAGCAAGTTGGAAAGGTGTAGAGCGCTGCAGCTTTGCTGAGCACCTGAGAGAGGGCATTCCCTGAGCAGAAGAAAGAATGCATAGAAGGAGAAGACTGGTATCACTCTGATGAGTGGATGGAAGGGATACAACAGAGACACGTGTTGCAACGGTAGGGCAGCGAGAGAGTTACTCAGGATATGATGATGCCGTGTGGCTTAAATATGTGGAGCAGCTCAAGGAACGAACAGTGTGAGAAGAACTGACAACAGAAATATCTTAAATTCCACATGATCGGCCAGAGAGACAACATGAAGGTTGCATAAATAAATCTAAAGAAATAAAAAGGAAGCCAATGCTTAGCTTTTAATATAACAAAGATTAGATGTAAATGCCCTGTGTTTAGTCATGGGCAACAAATGCACTGTAGAACATTGCCAAATCTGACAAATGCATACTCTCTATAGTCTTTCCAATTTATCTGGGAAAGGAAAAGTTTATCCCAGTAAATAAATAACATTACTCAAAACAGCAGTCTACTTAACATCTCAGTTCTTCTGGTAATTCACAAGCCTTCCCACTCAGGCTTGTACCAGATTGTGAAATATTGTACACATTATACAAGGCTAGGAAGAACTAGATTTTAAATCCCGTTATCATGATAAACATCGCTCTCCTCCCAGTTTGAAGTTCAAATGTGAGTTTCAGTGGTTTAAAAACCACTGATCTTTGAGATGCAATGCTTTTTATCCTCCATATGACTCAAGGCTGCAAACCTTTCATATGGCACAAAGCACAAACCTTTTAGCTTCAGTAATTCTTATGACAGCAGCTTTTTTGACCGAAGATGGAACCACATAAGGACAAAAAGAAAAGGACAGGAAAGAAAAAAGTAATTCTTATGACAGCAGCTTTTTTGACTGAAGATGGAACCACATAAGGACAAAAAGAAAAGGAAAGGAAAGAAAAAAGAGAGGAGAGGAGAGGAGAGGAGAGGAGAGGA
>VZRN01004072.1:3694492-3858855 GCA_013397935.1 Dasyornis broadbenti | reverse complement strand
GAGGGGGTGGGGGCAGCGGCCGGGGCCGGGGGAGCCCGGGTTGGGGGGGGACGAAGGGCACTCGGCGAAGGGGCCCAGGAGCCCCGGAGCGGCACCTTCGGGTTTCCTCCCGCTGGGCCACCCGGGGGGTTGCGGGGAGTGGCGAAGCGCCGATCCCGCCCCGGAGCATCGGAGCCAGGGCGGTGACGGACCGGAGCGGTGGCTTCACCGCATCGGCCCCCCCCTGCCCGAATGTGCGGGAAAGGCCCACGCCGCTGCTTCAGCTCTCCGCAGGACCCAATCACCCCACCCTTCCCCTGGCGTCTCAGGCTTTCTAAAGCCTTATTGACACCTTTCTTACTTTGCCACGGCCACTTGAAGCTCACCCTCGGCCCGCCAGGCTTCCTCCTCGCCCAGCTCGGGCTACAGCGGCAACGGCGGTGACCCTGCTCCGGGGTATCGCCCGCAGGACCAGTGCGGCCCTCGCTCACTGATGGAGCCTCGGGCAGGTCTGGGATTTTCTGGGAGTCCTCTGGTGCCTAGAATTTCTGCTTATCGCATTGACTCCTGCGTGCAATCATCTGAGTCATCAAGGAAGACTCGAGCCCTCAAGATAACAGATAATCATGAAAACTTTAAAACTCTAAAATTCATTCACCAGTTAAAGGTTCTCTGACTTCTTTCTTGCCTTTTTTCTTCTCTCCAAAATACAATTTACACAGTGATCTCTGGAATCATTGCAGCACTACTGCAATGTTACCAGTATATTTCTTTCTGTATTATTTCCTTCCATGGTTTCTTACACTTCCTTGAATACCTCTAGGTGACTTTATGAAGCCTATTTGTGTAGATTCAGTGTATTGGGATTGCTTTACACATGCCTTTGAATCACTGTGGAATATAAATCCTCACTTTTCAGAACCCTCATATAAATCCACTACATTTCTATACCATGGATTGCTGTTCACTTCGACAAATAGCTGCTCAGTTTGTACTAGGACATAATATGAGTGTAGAGAACACGTATGCTTGAATAGTTGCGAGCATGGTGAGACAGAAGATGAGTGTTATGGATGCTCCAAACACTGGATGGTTCAAGTTCCAACTCTGAAACCTCAGCCCATGTTGAATGACAGGACTTCCATACTAGGACTGTTCAAGTGAACAGCACCAGCAGCTTGGCATTTGCTGGGTGCATTTCCAATAAAAAATACATGAATGATACTATAGCCATTTATCTGCAGCCATCCACTCAAAGGGTACTAAGTGCTCCTAAAGCAATAGTCTAGTTCTCACCTCTACTCTGCTCTAGTGCAGTAGACCTCTCCAGTTCTCTCCAGACTGCTCCTTGGTCCCCCTTTAATTTCTATGCTGAGGGCATAGTGCTTGAGGAAAGTGAAAAGTGTGAAAAATTGAACAATACATTAATTTATATTTCTCAGCAGCACCATATGGAGTTTTAAAAACTGAATAACAGTGCAGTGACACTACACCAAGCCAAGAAGAAATATTTCTGTCACTGCCATCCCCTGTCTTACTTGCTGCTAAAGTAAGTGGTCCCAAATGTTTTCCAAAATGGAGCAAATATTCCCACTTGCTAACTTTTATTGTACTTGGTCTCTAGAGGTGTTTTTGTGTATTAGATTATTTCTAACGGCAGCCATGATTTTTGGAAGTTGAGTCTGTCCATATCTGCCTAAGCTTTTAATTGTGCAATTTACACAGGAGTTAATTTTTAATATTATTGAGTAATATTGATTAGTATTTACAGTTAGTCTCAATTTTCTGTCTTCTGTGAGTTTCTGTCAGTTATTTGTATTGCAGTCATGACTCTGAGATTGTGCTTGATATCCTTGTTTTCTTAGATACTACATACATGGTCTTCTACTGCATGTAATGAGGGAGGTAACAGAAAACACCATGATTGAAGGACAGTGTATTTGAGTTGTCTCAGAGCTAGGTAGGTTACAGGCCTGCAGAAGCCTCCCATAAAGCAAGCTGTGAGAGATGCCTCTCCTGTGGCAGAATCAGCTCATCCATCTTTGCTGGCTCTGTGAAGGAAGAGGCAGAGGAGGAGGAAGAGAAAGCTCCCTTTTCAGCTGGATTCTTCTCTTTTAGTTACAGTTTTACAGGAGGTGTGAAGACATAAAGAAAAGATAAGGTCGCAGCTTCCGTTGTACATACATTGCCTTCTTAGGAATTTTCACTGCTTATAAATAAAATACTGTTACATAAAACGGAGCCTGAGGCTGTGTTGGGACTCCCATGGATAGGGAGAGTCTATGAAACTGATGTGGACACTGCACACCCCTCCCCTTGTCCTGACAGCATCCTGTGTGACAGCTCCTTGCCAAGTCAAATGCTGATGGCTGGAGGGCAGTGGGCAGTGGGACTCACTGCACTTCACAGATGGCATCAGGACTGGGAGGGAGGCCCATGTGCTGCCGCGGGGCAGGCTGAGACACGCAGGCAGTCTGTGGGGTAGGATCAGCTGTGTGAGCCTCGTGGCTGGTGAGGGAGCCCTGGATTCAGGCATGAGGAGGCCATGCCCCCCGGTAGGGTGAGATGCACAGCCCCTCTGATACACTGCAAATCCAGCAGGTACCAAAGGAAGGAAACTTGCTGGCATGGCACTGTCTTTCTATTGTGGCTCTTCTCACACTGCATAGTCAAACCCTGCATTACTTTCATTAGAATAAACCTCAGTGAAAACAAATGAATTTATTATTTTAGCCAGTTGTGAGTTACTAATTTCCAGTTATTTTTCATTCTTATTTTTTTTAGTTGGACTTGATGATCCTGATGCGTCCCTTCTAACTCAGTATAATCTATGATTTTTCCTCCTTTGTTTTGATTGATATATTGCAGAAAGCTTTCACATCTTTGCTAACTTCCTCCTGGCTCCTTTCAATTCTCATTTATTCTCTTTCTAGTTCTGTTTTTATATTCAGTTTAGAAATCACAAGTTTAATATATAATGCATTTCAAAGATTGCAGCTTTCATACTAACAATAAATATGAAAACTTGAAGAAAGAAAATGCCACCTTAGTACCAAAAACGTATAATTTCCCGGTTGAAAACATAATTATATTATTGTAAACACTGATTTTAAAAAGATTTTGAAAAACATAGGACAGACTGTTTGCAGACCAGACTTCAGGCTGTTCTCAGTATAATTACTGTAAATATAGGGTAGCTCTAACTAAAAATCTACCAAGTATTGGTGAGGTTTTAGGATGAACCACCTTGGTTCTGTCACTATATCTGTCATATACTTAACTTTGTACTTGGAGATGCCCATTAATATATTTCACCATGTCCACCTAAAGTTAATAACAATAAACTAAACTAGTAATGTTGTGAAGGTGCTTCCTTGTGCCACTTTCTTTTGAAAATGTTGTAGGGAATATATAACATCTTTATAGAAGAAAAAATTTATACTGGAATGTTACATACATTAGTGTTAATAATAAAACATTGTGGTAATTATCTGTGGTGCTGGTTTTATTTGCAGGTTCTTGTGAATTTCTGAAACTGCATCTACAAATATGTAATTATAACATAGGAAAGCTGCTGCTGTTTATAATAACTGAAAGACAAAGTACAGACAGCAGGAAAGGCTTAATGAAACCCTCTGTAAATAGCAAGTCAATCATTAGCTACTCTTAATACATTGGTTTCCATGAGATTGCTTTGACAGGGACTGTGTATCTTTGTTACTAAATCACAAGACACTTGTTGCATTTGCCTATGAGATACTCTCTCTCTTATTTCTGCTATTAACACTCCCTGTTGCCAAATACCTATTTGGAAGCCTTCATAGCACCCAGGTTGATTCAGATGACCTGCTCCAGCCTGAGACTATTTTGCCCTGTTAGAGCTTAGTTATTTAAACTGGAGAAGCTTTTTTTATCTTGTGAGAACATGAAGGGTCTTGCACTGGAGCAAACTGTTAAAATTCACTTACTCATTTTGAACCTCAAGTTTGATCATGAAAAGTCCAAGACATTTCATACCTATCATGCGGTATGAAATCAAATGAGAAATCCTGCTATTGGCTGAGGCCTTTTAAAATCTGACTTATATCCTAGTAATTACATGGCAAGGATAGGTTTTTATTTTTTCTGAGAGGAGAATTTCTAATATGGTTTGAGTTCAGAGCTTGGACTTTGTTTCCTTCTCTGCCACATTCTTTCTATGTGGAATTGGGATGGCCACTAGATATCTCTGTGCCAGCTTTCCACATTTATGAATGCAGACTAGGATTATTTCCTTATTTTGTGGATAAATATTTAAGATTGATATTACCTCAGATAGTAATAACACTTGTACTAGCTAAGGTTATTGTTTGCAGACTGATAACAACAACTTTTCACATATTCCTTTCATACTGCTGTGGATACAAGGTGGGAAATATTTTTTATACCCTGTAAAAATAATGTAATTGTGACAAAAAAATCAGCCTCCTTTACCTGAAATTACAGGGAAGTGTATCTTGGCCTCCTGTAGTCTACCAGAACAGGGTGGCAGTGTTTTTTCTTCATGCAGGGACAGCACATGGCTGTTACTCTAACATCATGTTCCTATTAGATTTTCAATGTGATTGGGACTGCAAGCACACTAGCAATTGGTGTCAGAAGTCTCCAAAGTAAATTAAATAAAATACAATATCCTGCTCAGTCATGTCAACAAGAGCTTCTCAGTGTATGTTCATTCAGAATAAGGCCATCATCAGAAAAATAGAGATGTAACTTTCTAATAATTCCTAATTAAGTAAACAAAGGTCCAGATATGAGGAAATGCTGAGATGGGCTATTAATATATAGTGCTATATTTTGCTTTGTATTTCACTTGCAATCTATGTAATTATGTTGCCTGCTGTCTCACAACAACTCCATGATGCTTTATTCTTATGCATAATACAGCATCACTCAAACACAGTCTAATATTGACATGTATAATCAGTAGCTGCAGAGATCCCAGCACTGCTTCCATTCAAGTCAAATTTCATTACGAGAATGGGAACAAGAACACATTGTTCCAAATGCATTAATTTGGGCTTCTGTCCTGAATATATACATCAACTGTAAATTTATTCATTCAGAGTGAATGACTCTGAAGGTACTCCAAAGATAAAAGCAGATGCAGATGTAAGAGCCCATGTACACCAAGCTCTGTGCTTTTCTGATGCACATTAAGAAGTCACACTCAAGGAAGACTGTTTAATTGACTATTGTGTTGTCTCTTTTGGCTCCAAAGAACACTATGGGTTCTTTAAAATGGCTGTGCATTGTGAATAATGAATTCCTCTAATCACAATCTAAAAATATTTATGTATTGGAACAATTATATTAATGAGTTGTCAATCTGGCTAAAACTGTGCTTATTCTGCACACAAAGTCAATATGAAGAAAAGTTGTTAATTACAGGACTTCTAAATACTGTGGGGTTGTAGATGTGTACAAACTTGCACCTACACCTGTAGGGCTGCTCTGCCTGGTTCCTGTGAGCTTTGAAACATGGTAAACTCTATTAGAATGCTTTAAAAATATGCAAGTATTTTTACTTGGGAGGGAGAACAATATGAGAGCAATATCTGATTCAGCTTTAACTCTTAATGAACACTTACAGGAAATTGATACCAATGCAAACTTGTAAAAGCAGAACACAAATTTCTAGTAAATTAGCCTAACTTAGTATGAGGTGCATGTATTCACATGCCTTCATTTGCCATCTGCTACTCATCTGCAGAATTTCATCCTCCAATCTGCTGCTGTTCACTTCCCATAAAGCAGTTACATTCAACCTTGTCATACTGAAAATGCAGCATCCTTCTTCATAGCTGTGTTTTTCAGTCATTATTCGCCATATTGTGAGGATAAGCTCAGGCAGTTTGGGAAAAATGGTACAAGTTCAGTTGTTCTATTATGTATAAACCTGTCCAATCTATCTGCAGGGCTTTTTTTCTTTTAGCATGACTCCAGTGCACAGTGGACTATTCCACAAAGGTGAAAAGTGGAATTTCTACTTTAAAAACATTTTATTTCTCACTGATATTACAATGTCACCTTCTTGGTTTTGACTTAATAACCTGCCTTTGGACTCTGCTGAACAGACTTTTGGTTCCTCAAAGTAAATGTGTCAGCAAGGCTTCAAATAATGGTTGCAATGTGACTGCAGTGTGACAAATTATACCGCAGATGTTGAGCAGTGTGGACAATAATGGATCTGATGGCGGGATGCCCTCTACTGAGGCTTCACAGAGGCTTGATAAACCCAGGCGAATGGCTGTTGTGTGGCTTGGCAGGCTGTTATTAGGCACATTTGGACCCAAAACGTACCTTGTTTGCTACATATTTGGATCAAACTTTCTACTATTATTATTATGGCAGGATGGTAGGACAATAATGTGATGTTTTTCAAATAATTTCAAACAACCATTCAGATAAAAACTATGATCCACATTCTGTTCAAGAGCTGCCATCCATAAAAGAAGATAATTTTTCACAATTTCATCATAATTCAGGATGTATTTGATACACATTAGCTCTTTCAGGCTATACAGACCGTGCATCTACTGAAATCTAATCATAGTTCTATTAATGAACCCACATAATCTCTATGCTGTGAAAGAGTAGCTTATTACTCCTCAGTTTTTCGTGTTCTTACGGGAGCTTTTATGAACTGGGCTGCATAAGCTGTGCCCACATCTTAACCATCTGTCTTATAAATGTGTTGTCATCTTAAAACAAGTAAAGCCAAACACCTTTGTGTGTAGAATTCTGTAGACATATGATATACATATACTAATATTTCAGAAATAAATATCAGGTGTTGCCTCAGTTTACCTCTTTTATATTATTGTACCTGACTTACACAGTTTAATCAATGAATAAAAGCAATGGCAATCATAAGGTGCTTTTGAAAAACAATTAAGTGAGGGACTTGAACCTAGGGATTTAAGCACCTTAATATCCCTTTTATAAACTTACAAAAGGGAATATTTACATCACTGTAAGGTCAGAGGCCCTGGAAAGGAGTGAGGTTATCAGCAGTAGAAAGGAATAAGTGAGACAAATCCTGACAGCAACAAGCATGTGACCACACAAAAAGGGGAAGGCAATTGTGTTGAAAAGAGTTTTCAAGAGAAGGCTGCCACATTGATGAACAGTATAAGACTGGAGGTGACTTCCAGTCATTGAATTACAGGTATTATATTTGCCATCACAAAATTACTGTGTGTCAATTAATAAGCAATTAATTTTCACTGGCCTTATCAGAAAATTTGTATTAGATGGTAGACTACCAATGTATATTTGTGATTATGCCAATGCTGATCTCTGGCCTTTCTTTGGTGTTTCTGTTTCCCCCAGTGCGTTTCTAGATATCAAGTGTGTCTGTGGTAGCACGGAGATTAAGTCCTCTGAGCTCTTTTTGTCTCCTGTGGTAAGATAGGCTCACCCCTTCTCTGTATAATTCTGAGGAGAAGGCCAAGCAAAAACTGTAACAGCTCCTCCTGTAGAGTTGACCATTTTAAAGAAAATACTGTGTAATGGTTCTCTGTGGCCTTCAGGGAGTTACAAAGTAATCCTTTTTCATACTAGAGTCTGTTGTTAAAAGAGTAATTAATTATTCTCAGTTTTCTTGGGGTTTACTCAAAAAACACACAGACTGTCCTTTTTGGTGCTTGCTTATTGTTGTCTCCTGCTTCAAATGGTAAAATAATAAATAGGCTGAGATTTCTTATCGACTGAGACTCTCAGACATGAATGGCATAACTGGGCTTTCAAAAGCAAAGGTCATGCCCATTGCCTTATTTGTGTGAACATTTAAGTGACAGGACAGTGACCTCTGGCAAAACCTTTTACATTCCCAGAGTGCATTGGGGGGCTTTTCAATATAAATTTTTCAGGCATACAAAGTTAATGTTTCTGTCACACTGAATGGAACCAATGAAAGGATTCTTTACTGTCAAAGGCAGCACATTTGTTCTAAACACCAGCCTGTTTTACAGCAAAATATCTTGGTAAGCTAATGTTTCTTAGCACTACTTATCTTCCTCAGTCCCCATATTATGTAGGATTAGACTTATATTGAGAAAAATCTTATCAACAGCTAATAACGCAAATATGTCCTTAATTGCAGATTACAGATAGTGATTTTTATGCCATGCTACTAGTGTTCATGAAATCATTGCAGAGATGGGGTGAGCCAGCTTTTATTACTACCACAGTAATGAATATGTTTCATTTTACTCAGTTAGACTTCTAAATCTAGCGGTCTGCCTCTTTTTTGCAGTAGTGTGAAACAGTGCATGAGTTTGTAAGGAGCCTCTTCTTCAAGTATGATTTTAGGTTTCATCTGTCCCAGTATATTCCAGTTTCCTTCTGAAATACATCAACTAACTGCATTGTCCAGCAGTTTCAACAATTTTTGCTTAGGGGTTGAGCTTAATATTTTCTTTAAAACCTTGGAATGATTGGAAGTGTGGCAATTGAAACCAACTATCTCTGTCTGTCTTTATCCCTCCATTTCATACCATAGAGGTTTAGCAAATATGCTATCAATTTTAGATAATTCTTCTGGAAAGCACTGTAGAATGTAGTAGGGGCTTCAGAAGAACAGGTTTTCTGTAACTTTTCTCCTTTTACAGGTTTTCATAACTTTCTTCTTTGAAATATAGATGCAGCAAACCTTGAATCAAGCTTCATTTGAAAGTGGTTTTGTTATGTATTGTAAAATTCACGTCCTTTACGGTCTCCTGAACTTAATGGATGCCCTTACAGAGTGTCCATTTACTCCTTCTGCCTGATTTGTATCTTGCTTTTTTTTTGTGTGTGATACTGCTGCATTTACCTGACAGCTTTACTAGGTCTCTCTGCCATGACTCAACAATTATTAATGTATTTTTGAGGCCCCATCTCACTGTCTGGAGATGCCTCAGTTCGTGTATCCTACACTAATATATATTTTGAAAAAAGGATTAGCAACATTTCAAGCACCTGTGGTAGACTGTTTTTTCCTCCAATTTAGACAACAAGCATCTTACAAGGAGCTCAGTGGAGTGGTAATGTCTTGTGTTTATACAAATAGAGGCTGCAGGGTTTTGAACCCAGTGAGATCCCAGTACATGTGAATGTTGTTGACATCTCCCCCAAGACACACCATGCTGCTCAGAGTCTGGTCCTGTACCATCTGTGCTGTGTGCCATTCAAAAGAGCCCATGTTATTCCTGCTGCAGTTTTTGCCCTTTGCTTTGGTGTGATGAATTGCTAAACTCGTGATGTCCCATCAAACTCTTAATCCAGCTGCATACTGGAAAAATGGGATACTTTGTATTTGATTCTGCTCTGGCAGCAGAAGAGCTTTGCAATCACCAGTGGCTTTGTGGACAGGTGATTCTGCAAAGTCATTCAATCTCAACACTATTTTGTGTGCTGACTTACAGAAATTGCTAGCTATAGAGTAGCTCCTTTAGTCTCAGAAAATCAATAAATTATGTCATTAGCTATTAGAACCTCCCACACTGCTTATGCAGGTGGAGCAATAGATTTTTTGCAAGCATCCAGCTTTTTGAAACTACTTTGCCTCCTAGATAAGTGGTTTTCTCACATTGCAACAGCTGCAATGTGATGAGATCTTTTTAGTTTAATTCAGCTGGCTTCTCCTTTTTCCTCATTTCCAGTTTAGGATTCCAGATTCTTTTCAAACTGGCAGGACTCTCACTCCACAAATAGTAAGCATTTGTTAAGACAGGACACCATCAAGTCATTCATACTGCACAGTTTGGCAACAATTATGACTGTTATAACCATATTTGATGACAATAGGAGCCTGGACTTGACCTTCCCAGTCAAGTGAGATTCCTTCCCAGTGCTGTGATGTTCCTATTACAAACCACACAAGCAAAAGACCAAAAGGCAAAGAGAAGGAAAAGCTAAATCATGACATATAGACATGAAACAGCACAAGAGGAGTTATCTGTGAAGGCACAGTCCCCTACCTCAACCTCACTGTCCAGTGACTCATTGTACCTCAAACTGCACTACAAAACTTAATTACACCAGAGCTTAGATCTTCACAGCTTTGTGAAAACCTGTGCAGACCAGAAAACATCTTTTTTTTGTTGTCATTGTTAAAAATTAAATATGAGAAGGCTGTATTCTCCTCCAAGAGTACCCTATTTTAAGTTATTTCTGTCTATATTCATGCATGCATAATTATCAGTGGTTCTGCTTTAGGAGGGAGAGCAATTTATTGTAATTATTCCGGGACATTCCTTTCCTAGATATTCATGCCCGTAGTGTGAATATTTTCTTTCATTGCTCCCTTTCTTTCTGTCCTGTGTCTTAGACCAAAACAAGCCTTACAGACATTTCCCACAGTCCACATATCAGAGAAGACAAAAAAAAACTTGAAGCAGCTGGGTTGGCTTGTCCCCACTGCTGTGTTAATCATGCATTCTCTCTCATTAGTTTAGCTAGAATGTGGAGATTTGACCTACTCGATTCGACATGATCTCTTTCTTCCCTTATATCTACTTTTCACCATTCTGCTGATAGATCCAGGCTGTAAGGATCTGCCAAGCAGAGAATTTCCCCTCTGTAGTGCATGCTGTAGATAGTACGTATATGTGAACAGCCTGGAAGGTTCACTGTTAAGAGGGTATGAGGAAAAAAATTACTGAGACTGAGTGACCTACTTTCCATTCATAAGTTCTGCAGTAATCATAACTCAACCTGTACTAATAATAGTTAGGCAATATTTGTTCAACAAGCAAACAAAAATAACAATAACAAAAGCTTAACCAAGGTTCACATTTGCTTTCTGAGGTAGAAATTGATAAAACTGTAACTTAGACAGAAATATCAGTTTCATTAGACCTTTTGGTTAAGGTGATGGCCCTTAGCTTAAGGAATATGACAGGTGATGCTTTAAAGAAAATGGCCACAGAAGAGAATATGGCTAACACCATAAATGTTGTAGCCTTCCCACTTTATTTAATGAAATAACTGTAATCACAGAGAGGAAAGCAGACAAATGTTTCACACATATGGCAGGCTTCAGCAGTCAAACAATTCCCCCAACACAATGAGCACAATCTTTCCAGCTCTAGGCCTTTGCCACAAAGCTAATAGCTCTACTGTTCCGGAAAGCAATCACATGCCCCATGCCTCTCCTCACAGGTGCAGCTTTCCTGGGCAATCCAACCACAAACACTGTATTTTTGCACTCTCATGTACAGGAGTAAGTTGCAATCCTGCAATCAGGAAAGGCCGTGACCAGAAGTCATTATGGTGAATTTTCTGAAGTAATGCAAAGGCACACAGGAAATAGCTTTCCATGATTTAAAACCTTTTCATGAGGGCTGCTAAATTCTCAGAAACAGCAGCGAGTAACTGAAGACAAATGATGGGTTATTGCTTTCTCCCCTGCCCTGCCCTATTTTTCCATCAAAGCAGGAAAGGAAATTAAAGATAAATCTGTTTTTATGAAATAGAAATAGGGGTTTTTATTACAAATAAATCTTGGACAAAAACAGAGCAAGTGAAAGCACTTCTGTTTCTCTTTCTTGGCAGGTAACTTGGTAAAGTATTGGACAGGTGGCTTCAGGAAGTAAAATACTCCATGCTTCTGCACGTACTTGGTGATCTGTTAAAATAGCAGCTGTCCCACTCTCAGTCATAATGAGAAGGCAATTATTACAGCCTCAGTTATCACTATAGGTAAGCAAACAGGCTTCAGCACAAGAATCTTGGCTCTTCTGCTTGTTTACCAGAAGCCACACACTGCTCCAGGCAATTCACACAGCAAGCAGACACATCCAGTATCAGCCAGAAAGAGGATGGGTGTTCACCAACCTCAGCAGTTGCTTAGACCTTAAGAAATGTGGGTCCAGTCCTTGTGCTCACACAGATATCCTACGGGATTTTATGCAAATCATTTAACTTGTTGGTTAGAGCATGGTGCTAATAATGCCAACATTGTGGGTTCAATCTCAGTATGAGCCATTCACTTAAGAGTGGGATTTGATGATCCTTGTGGGTCCCTTCCAATTCAAACTACTCTGTGAAAGGTTCTGTGAAAGGTTTGGTCCAGATAGTTAAAACAACTTTTTTTTTCCTAATGCCTAAAACTTTTATGTGTGCATCCTCTGAAGAAGAATACAATATGAAGAGCTAGGTACCATAGGTGCATAGGGCTTAAGCATCTAGCAAGTGTTAGGAAAAAATGATTTCTTTGTTCTAATATAAGGAGGAACAGACACTTCTCCATATAAGACTTCGGTGTTTGGAGAACTCATCTAGGAGTGAGAAATATTATTCCAATTCTTCCTTCAAACTTACTGTCTTGAATCCTAGATTTCTGCCCACTGCCTAAGACTGCTCCTGTCCCCAAGTTCCAATGCAGAGGGTAGGAGGAAGGGAAGTACAAATGGGTTAAGATGGGATGAGAAGGAGAAACTATTCCTCCTACAGAATGTTTTGTATTGATAGAATTTAAAGAACAAACAAGCCGGAGGGCAAGTAAGCTGTTCTTGGTAGTGTGGTATAGCAGTTGTTCCTTTAATCAAGTCTTCAAAGACAGGCTTTTTTAAATTTAAGATAATTTTATCTCTTTTTCTTAGTGAATGCGTGCTTCTCTTTTGCAAAATGGAATTGCTTTAATCAAAGGAGGTAAAAGCACTGGCACGCCTGCATAACTCAAGAGTTAAGGTCCCAGCACATGGTGGAAGGAAAGGGCAAAGAGAGGAAAGGAGAACTTTGTTTTGCATAAGCAGTGAGGCACAGAATCCAGCCACTAATTTCCTAAGTACCATACATGTCTAGACCATGTATTCCAGAGATGTTGCTCAATGGATACACTTGATGAAAGTATAATTTTTAGATCCTACTCAGCTTGAACGTGAGAGGTGTGAGTTGCTATGCCTCAAGAGATCAAAGCAGTTCCATTTATTCACAAAAGTAGAACTGTAGGCAAAGGACCTTCACTATTAAAACACTGATAAGTAGGGATTCAGGCACTAGGAGTAAAAGGCAGAGTTTTGAAGTTCATGGTATCAGTCTTCTGCATCTAATTGCTGTCCGTAAACTAAGGTGGACCCAAAAGCTGACCTTGTGAAGCTGACCCTCCATAATTTTTTTCATCCTATTCTTATACAAGAGTAATAATTTTTACATGTTCCAGGGTTTTTAATGATGGTAAAGGTATGAAAAAATGCTAAGTGGTCAGCTTGCATGGTAATGAGCGTCTATATGAATATATAAAACATTGCATATCCAATTGTCCTAATTTCATCTGGGACAGAGTTAATTTTCTTTTTAGTAGCTGGTACAATGCTGTGTTTGGGATTCAGTATGAGGATAATGTTGATAACACATTGATGTTTTGGCTGTTGCTGAGTAGTGCTGATAAGTCAAGGACTTTTCAGTGTTCCATGCTCTGCTAGGAACTGCATAGAAAAATGAGAAGGAGCATGGCCAGGACAGGTGACTTGATCTGGCCAAAGGGATATTCCACACCATAGAATGCCATGCCCAGTATTTAAACAGGGGGTAGTTGGCCAGAAAGGTCCAGTAACTGCTGGGGGACAGGCTGGGCATTGGTCAGTGAGTAGTAAGCAGCTGCATTGTTCATAACTCATGTATCAGCTCATGCCTAGAGGCATTCTCCCACACCTTATGCTATGTAAAGGGGTACAACCTTCACCCTGTCACGTATGTCCTCCTGAAGCTGAGTCACTCCCTGGGGCCAGTACAGTGGTGCAGCTTTCAGCTCCTCACAATTGGGAAATGTTCATGTTCTTGCTGTCATGGAAGGGAAGAATAAGATAGGCTTCTAGGGAGGGACCAAACAATTAAGAGTGTAAAACTAAGTCAGTTTTTATTGTCTTGGTATATGTTGTTGTGCCTGCTTTGATTGCTAGTCTATACTGAGAACTGCAATCACTGCTGCTGTTACCAACCCATGATACGATCACACTTTCAGTATGCTATGGGAACTTATCTGGAGGGGTGTATCTGTGCTGCACACTGTGTATGGAGCAAAGGTGGATGAGCCTACACTCCAGAAAAGGCAGGGTTAGTTATCAGATGTGGAACTCCATGCTACTGTGGTGTATTTGGAAGCAGCCCAGGCAGTCACAGGTAACACAGAATTGTGCTGAGTAGACACATGAGTACAGGAATGGGTAGTATTTTTCAAGAAAATATACTTGGCGAAAGTTGCTAACAGAAATAATTTTCTACTCAGTCAGAACTGATGCCATTGACTCCCTGTGTCTTGATGATATTTAAAATATTGCTGACTGCTGCTGTGTTGATACAAGTAATGCAAATCTGTGCACTTTCTGACAGTGAAAACCACAGGAAAGCAGAGGTTTCAGGGCCAAACAGTCTATTGTAGCAGGAATGTTTTCAAAACAAAAAGTGCCTGGGTCATACATAAGTTTGCTATAGCAGTTATTCTGGAAGCTGAGTAGTCTGTCAGGAGATGCAGGTCAATTCATCTCACTTGACCTAGAGTAATTCTTCCTTTTATTAATTGGCTGCTTTGGCTTACTGGGTTTTGTCCCTGGGTTTGCTTTTTTGTTGTTGTTGGAGTGGAGTTTTTTTGTGTGGATTTTTTGTTTGTTTATTTTGTTTTGATTTTTTTAAAGAAAAGAAAGATGTGTGACAGAAAAGGCCAAAGGAATCTGTGGACAGAAAGGCCTCTCAGTTGGCAGTGTCTGATTTTTCAGTAACCTTGGCATACATCATATGAATTGTGCTAGGAGAAAAACATCTATCCAGGCACAGGTCAGTGTTATTGCAACAATCCATCTAGCTTTACACTTACTTTCAATATACAGGAAATTTTCAAGCAAGCAAAGACCTCATGGGAGGTGAGGGTGCATCAAGGTATGGGATGCAACTTCTATATCAGTTTTAGGGACTTTCCCTTTTGAAGTTTAAATCACAGAAATGAGAACATTCCTGAGTTAACACAATTTGGGTAGTATTTACCATAGTGTTTAGGGTAGTAGGTTAATTGGTTATGGGCAGTGGTTTGTGTAGTTGTTAGCGGTAGAGTTAGGGTAGTGGTTAGGGTAGTCGTTACAGTAGTGGTTAGGGTAGTGGTTAGGGTAGTGATTATGGTAGTGGTTACGGGTAGCACTTATGGTAGTGGTCGGGGTAGGGGCAGGGTGATGGTTGGGGTAATGGTAAGTGTGGTGGTTACTGCAGTGGTTATGGGTAGTGGTTGGGGTAGTGGTTAGTGTAGTGGTTAAGGTAGTGTTTAGGATAGTAGTTAAGGGTAGTGGTTACGGGAGTCGTTACAGGTAGTGGTTAGTATTACAGGTAGGGTTAGGGTTACGGTCAAGAGAGTCAAAGAGCCTACAGCTCCAGAAACTGGGGCTGGAAAAGCTATACCAAGGCAATCCCAGCAAGACCCCAACCTTGCTACTCCTGCATCTTTCTGATCTGGAAAACCCATAGTATTGGGTTAGGGTTAAGGTTTTTGCAGTGTGCCTCAGGTGCCTGGAGCATGGGGAAAGAGCACTGAAGTTATTGAGACTGAAGTCGATTAGCCAGGTTCAGGTAAACTCACTAGCCTGGCTTCAGTGCCTCTTCTGTGGGAAGCAGATTCAGAGTGAGCAGGAGAAAGTGGATTAATAATGGGTAAGGAGCACTCTGAGCCAGAAGCGACAGTATTGGCACTGCCAGAGGAGATGGCTGAGCACAGGGAGGCAGTAATAGATGTGGCTCAACAGGGGCAGAACACCACTAATCTTTTTCCCACAACCTTCATCTAGAGGATGGTTGACCACCTTTCCAGCAGACCAGATGATCAACTCCCCTCACTCATCCAACACAGCTTTCTAGCAGACAAACTATAGTAGGTTGTGGCCATTTGGAGGGACAGGGCAGCTAGATGCTGCAGCTTTTATATGCAGAACTGTGTGAAGAGATGGATTTTGTCGCAAGTCAGGAGGTATGTCTTGATAGGACATCTATGACTGGCTGAAGTGAGCATGATCCTATGAGGATGATCATCAGCTCAGAAACCAGCTGTCACAGGAATTCTACCGTGAAATAACTACTGATGAGTTCACTTTCTGAAGAGAGGTGTGAAGCTTGATTAGCATAGGCAAGGATCAAGACTTTGATTGAATTGCATCACAAAAGTTTTCACATTATAATTTCCTTAATTTTTAAGAGCTGCATTCCGAAGTACATAAATAATTGATAAAATACTGTATGAGTTCAAGCTGCTTATAAATCTTTAGACCATGTCACATGCTATTGCCTGTATATCTTGATCAAACTGTGAGAAAGGCAGAGAGTGCAAGATCAAAGCAAGCAGGAAACTTCTACTGTGGCTGGACTGGTAAAAACATCTGCTTATCGCCACTTTTGTATAATCATGTATGTCATGGCTGTCAGACAACAAATGATACGTGTGTCATTTTGCACACTGCAGATCACCAGCAGTAGCTTGGGTGCCATAGTTTCAAGAAAGAACATGTACCAGGAGTAAAAGGCAGTTAATTGCAAGCGAAAGCCAAACCTCTGGTCTTTGTACTGCTCTTAGTATGTATTTTTTGAAGTTATTCCTGCCATATCTTAGCCAAGAAAAGTTTTATTTTAACTAATGTCTTCCGGATGTCTAATTTATTACTTTGGGCTTTTATTACCAAGAAGATGTTAAAAAATACCCTTTCTTTGCATCTTTAAAAAGCACCATGATTTGTGTTTTAATGCTTCTGTAAATGTAAATTTCTGATGCACTGAGATCTGTGTTGCACTTAAAAGACAGACACGTTATCAAAAAGTTTGCAGGTACGTTGAATTAGAGGAGTGTCTTGAAAAGAAAAACCTTATCTCATTTGTGAGACAGTGAAGGCAAGAATAAAACAGTTAAACTTCCCAGTGACTTGTTTTCATTGTTAGAAATATACTTGCTGTCCCTGAATAACAATTTGGCACTTCAAGCAGTGCATAAAAATTAGGCATTTAAGAGTAATCTTGCTTTTTGAAACAGACATTCACTCAGCATGAGCAATCTGTAAAGTTCGCATAGGCAATACGAACAGTAATTCAGACATACAATAAAAGATCTCAGAAGCAAGAGAATTCCCTCCAGCACTTAACTTGAGGCATATATACTTCAGCCTGGCATGTCCTTGTGCGGCAAAAATCCATTCTGAGGCCTCACACCTTCTCAGCTGCACTGTGTCATTATTAAATTTTATCACAACTATGCTGCATCTTGGCCATGGCTTTCTGGGGCAAGCATTGTGAAAAGGGCAATCAATGCCCGAGAACGAATTCTGAAGAACAGATGATGATCATCCATTCAGCAGCTTGTCTTGTTTTCCCTTTTTCCCTCACTCCCCAGTAAAGATTCATCAGCAATTGTTTTAAGTCCCTACTGCTGGAGACCAATGAAAGCCTGGACATAGGATGCAGCCTGTTGCTCAGCACTGAACTGGTATCTGTGCAAATTTGACTTTGTTTTCACTGCTGCTAGGGGTGAAAGGGACATGTAGCGCATACAACAGAATCAAAAAAGGGCTAAACTCTTCATTACTATGCCTCACAGTGTTTGGCATTTGAAATCAAGAGATAATGTTAAATTCTGTCATATTGATTATGCACAGAAAAAAATCCTCTTTCTTAAGTAATGATAATCCACTTGCCTTTGATAACATCAAAGGCCAGTGGTCAACAACTGGTGACACAGGAACCTATTCTGAATGGCCCACAGGGCAATTTGGGACAGTGCTGAAAAATTCAGCCATTTGAAAATTCATCTGTGGAAGACAAAAATTTGTGGTTGCTTTTGAATCCAGGGTAATAATTTGAATTTAGAGAACATAGGCAGTCCCTGTCCTTCAGAGGCAAGGTACTGCCAATTGGTTGATTGGTATCAGCTTTCTGTGAAGTAGCATCGCTCTGCTCCCATTGATCTTCTGCCAGAGCTACCTTAACCTCTTAAATGAGAAGGAAAATACAGCTTGGCATATGCTCTGGAAAAAGTTGCTTCTCCAGCTTTAGAGTACAATTGTCTTTGAGGATGATCCATTTATTTGGGCTCAAACACATTTTTTAATTGAAGCTGGTAAAGCTCCAGACTGAAAGTGCATTTAAAATTTTGGTATATCTCCTATGAATCATATCATATCCTGAGATCCCTATTGTATCAAGTTGCCTTTTTACAGCTCTAGGCTAAAAACTTAAAAGCAAAACATTTTTAAAAGGCTGAATGAAAGAAAGGAAACACAAAGAGATTTGTCTGGCTCACAGCCAGGCCAAGGTTGCTATCTGGAGAATATTCTGAAATGTAAATCACTAAATATGGAGACTTGCTATGTCATCAGTTATTTTTAGCAGAGTGAAGAAGAACTAACTCGGTTTTAAGAAACATGTAAGATAAAGATGCAGCCTTAAAATTAACTTTAGTTTAAGTTTCTTCCTTGAACTATTGGTATTTAACATTGTAATGTGCATTTTACATATTCCTTGTAGATGTCTGCTGTTTTGTATACAAATTCAAAATGCATCATGTTTTTCTAGAATAAAAATAGAACGCTTAAATAAACAACTATGTAGCTAAAATGTAATATGAAAAACAAGAGTTAGAATAATTTGTGAAAAAAGCAGTTCTACATATTTTTAAAGGCTTTGCATTTCTATACCTCAAGTGTCAGCTTGCCTGATACTTTCATAACATTTTGAGGGTTGATATCTAAAGACCTATTCATTCAACTTACACCTTGCTAGGTTGTTAACACTGAATGTATTTCTGGACTCTGGTGCTAATTCAGAAGATGTCTATTATTTTCAAGTGCTATAGTTCTTAATCCTGTACATGCTTTAAACTTTATTTGACCTCAAGTTGCGATAACATTCATGAAGGTACTTATATGCTTATGTGAACACTCATAAGCACATGAAATAGTGTTCTAGAAATCAGCTTTGCTGTGAGACACAGAATGAAACCTACTGATGTGGGAGGCAAATAGTGATGACAGTAGCAGCACACAGTTATGCCAGCTCATGAGAGGGGAATGACAGTCTGTTAATATGTTCTAGAGCTGTAGCCCACGATTGCCCTTGCTTCATCACACTGTAGCCAGTGTAATGTTTAATAGTTATTCCCAACTTTCATTAAATTTAGTGTAGTCAGCTTGCTGACTACAAAAATCCCTACAGCTAAACAGTCCCAATCTGATTGCAAACTGATTTGCTTCTGACAAGTCATACCACACTGTCCAGGATGCTGCCTTTCATCAGAATAGATTTTTCTCCTTTGAAACAACGTAAATGAAAACTGATGAAGAACTAAAATTCATCCTGGGCAAAAGAGCTGTTCTGTAAAAGCAGGGAAATACTTCTGACACAAACAGGTACTCCTGATTGCTGAATCACACACATGGCTGACTGTGGCCACAATGTTAGTGGAAGGACTGGGAAGCCACTCCTGTACTCATGACTGGATGCATTTGTTAATGAATACTAATAAGGAAAGAGGAGGGAGGGGAACAGGGATATACAGGTTTTTCACAATTATTTGGGAATTCACACTACTTACAACTACCATACGCAAAAAATAAGTCCCAATATATGTGCAGGTGATCTCCAGGCTCTACTGTCACATTGAGGGCCATATCCTCCTCTCTTTTCTTCACACAAACTGGGAATAACTCAATTGCAATTCATGTTGCTGAAGCAGGGAGAAGAGTCAGACCTGAGATTTTATTTTCTCTTATGTTTAATGAAGCTTTTCTAGCAAGCTATCACTTCTATGCAATGCAAAGTGCCCCCTTGCAGAAACTGTAAGTGCTGTTGCCAGAAATGTTCCAGTTTAATTAAGCTGCTAAAAGAGACTGCCACTTTTAATGTAGAAGGAGGGGTACTTTCAGGGAGAGATGCAGCAGAAATAGCTTCCTCCAGTAGAAACGAAATAGCTGGGGGAAAAGAAGCCAGCAGCTGTACACAGTGCAAATGATTATTAAATAGAACCGCAAAGGAAGAATAAGGAAAAGATCAGTGAAGAGGGAGATGAAGACCTAGAAAACAGAGTATGAGTAACAGTGTTAAAGAAAATGACTTCTTGTGCAAGCGTAATGAAAATGCTAGACTACGTCTCTGAAAATATTTTACTGTGTAAAGAAGTAGTGGTTATTGTGGGAAATTATGATTTAGAAACTGGAAGGTGAAAAGTGCTAACTTAAAATGCAGCACACATCCTTAAAAGGTCTTAGAGCTCAACAAGAAGCTATTTTTAAAGATTAAATTGGAGATGCTTAAGATGAAGGAACTGTGTATGAAGAAAAGTTCAGATAAAAAAAATCAAAAGTTAACATCCAAAGCATATCTTTATGATTCTGGAAGCAGTTCCTCAGACTGAAAGCATGAGAAACCTCAGAAATGGTGAAAGACTTCCAGTGCTATACGTAAGATTTCTGCAATTTGCAGTGAATGACCATGTGTGTATAATAAAAATAATCTTGAATGAGAGAAAGAAGGTCAAGCTGAAGGAATAAAGAAGGAAAAAGTATTGAAAACACAAAAGGAAAAAAGCATCTTTTCAAATCAATGTAAGAAAGGATGCATGAAAAAAAACCTTGTCAGAGGGGAGAGAGATGGAAGAGAATGATGGAAAAACCTGACAGTTCAGGTATACAGTTGGTAATGAGGCAGTTCCTGGGTGTCTTTGCCCTGCTCCAGGGATGTGGGGACGTCAACCCCCACTCAGATAAGTCAAGGATCAAAGACTTCTGAAAGCCAGATAAAGCAAATTTTTCTTTCTAACATGGTTTGGGATGCCTCTGAGCTAGTCCTGTGTATGCAATTGGAGTTTAAGAAAGAGAAATGGAATGAAAAGCCTGAAAAGGAGGAAGAGGATTAACAGGGAAAATAGAGTTATTTTTAGCTTTTTTCCCCCTCCAGGACAGTGTCAAAGTGATTAAATATAATTAATATTGATCCTCTGTGATTCAGAAACTGCCTGCAGTATCTTTGAGTCTATATGCCACTTGCACAGCTGCTGTTGGTTTTCCAGGTGCACAGACCTGCACTGAGCACTACAAACCATGCAGAAGAGAAAACGTACAATTGGGCATTACTTTGATGGGGGAGCTAAAGAGAGGCAATGGTTTTAGCAAGTGCATTGAAATAGGTGCCTCTCAAAGCTTTAAATGGTTAGATGCTAGGGAAGACTGTCATTAACTTAATGCAGCAGTTGCTTACACATCAAGCCATGTTTAGAGCCCTTTTGTAGATGGGATATATCATAACTACTTCAAATTGTAACAGTTCATTGGGAAGTTCATCTGTGTCACCTGTGTGTGCCCTCATACAAAACCTCCTGAAAAACTTGTATCCTGGAAAGCTGGAAGCAAGAAGAGCAGATCCTCTGGGTTGTCAAAGTGCCATTGTTGATATATTTCTGCCAATCCACTTTCATAACAGACTTCCCACCCTTCTTTCCAGCCATGGTAAGACTCTACATGTCACTGTCTGCCAGCCCATCTGTCCTATCAAATTGTCTTTTCTCCCTCTGGCTGTTTCGTGTTTCACTTGCGTATGCACATTTTAATCCCTCCATCTGATTAGTTAGGAGAAAAAACAGTCTTAATCTGATAACACGATAATTCACCGCTACAAAGATAGGATGATTACATTATTGAATAATTTTTATTTATTTACTTACTTATTTATGTGGTTTACAACAGAATGCAATGGTTTTTGTTTTTTTTTTTTTTTTTTTTTTTCGTAAAATAAAAAATTGTCCTGATGCCATGACGATTTTTGCCTTTTTCTTTTTATATACCTTTTACATATTCTCTGTATTCTTAGCATACATATTTGTAATTTTTAACCCGATATTGTAGCCTAGTTCCAGGATTCTGCTAGGCAGGGAGACCAAACACTGTCCAATGGAGGCCAGAAGCCCTTATGCTATCTTTGTTCTCTATAGAAACCATGGTTGCAACCTTCTCTCTGGAAAATATTTTGTAAACAGGGTTCAAGCCTCATCTGAGAGGGAGGATACTTTAGAATAGAGAGATGACATGCCATTTATTAAAGCTTCTTATTGAGGGATGCTTGTCAGATGTGCTAATTTGCAAAGTTTATAAAAATTGTATACATGTTATATGGGTAGTGCATTTCGGCATTTCCCACCTTGACAAATTGTGCACCATGAGGATCCTCATTAAATACCGAGGTAAAACCCTTTTATCCCATTAGCCGTGTCTGGCTCATAATTCTAGGACTAGAAAAAGGAATCATTGTAAAAACATATTTGATTCAAGAGCACTTCATGAAATACTGATATTATCCACTAAGAAGAGATACCGCTCAGTTCATTTCAGCATCATGTTTTTATGTTGGTGGTCCTAAAGGACTTAGCATATCTTTGGATTGTCTTGTTCTTGGCTCAATTTGCCCAGCCTGGGAAATTTTGTACATTCAGAAAAATAAGGCCCAGGCAAATGTTCCCTTATTATAAAAAGTAGCTGCCCTCCAAAAAAATTTTCATGTAATTATTTTCACAATGACCTGGCTGAAATAACTTGTAAATTTCAAGGCTTAAATTGACAACATATCAGATGTTTGTGTAAAACAATTGATTTATGCTGACCTCACCATTTTAGCTATTGTTCCCTGTTTGAGACAGATTAGCTGTGAATTTGGAAACCCATTTCTCTACATTGTCCATGTAAGCTTATTCAACATCTTGTGAGACATGAAAAGAGTAGCTTAATAGAACTTCCCTTTGTACTGAGGTGTGTAACCTTACTTCTTCACCTCAGCAGGCACACAACTGGTACATTCAGGATAAGGAAAGGCACATCTGGTTTATGTGATAGCAGTGAGCCTCCAGCCTGCCTCTCAAGTACAGAAAACCTCTCCAGAGGTCTGGAACTTCTCTTCTGATACCCCTCCTGGTGATTCCAGGTGACCACCTACAGATGTCTAATGACAGAGGCTCCCACAGGCGGGGAGGCTGTGGAGGACACAGGCAGGGAGAAGCAGCTTGTCCAGAGAAGGGCATGCCTGAGGCAGAGCTCAAAGCACACAGTCAGCAGTTGGACTAATTCAGGCGCAGATCAAGGCCACTGCCACTGACCTCAGACTAAATTTGCAGAGCTCTTTCCAGGATCTTCAGCTACTTCTGTTGGCAATGTTTAGGCCTTTACATTTAACAGATTAAATACAAAATAAATATATATTTTAACTTATTTTGCTGAGTCAAGTTGGAGGCTTATGCTAAGGAAAAGCTGACATCACAGTGAGAATCTTCAAAAAGAGGTAAAATTCTGTTGTATGAAAAGACACAGAGACAGACACACTCACGCAGAAACAGAATTATAGAAGAAAAACATTTTCAGAAAAAAGAGTAAAAATGACCCCTCCTTGTAATAAGTTGTGATATCACAGAATCAGAGAATGGTTTGTGTTGGAAGGGAGCTTTGAAGATCGGCTAGTCCAGCCCCACTGCCTTGCGCAGGGGCATATTTTCCCAGGACAGGTTGCTCAAAGCCACTCCAACCTGACCTTGAGCACTTCCAAGCTGCATTACCTTGTAGGTTGACGTAGACTTTACATGGGGCCTAGGGACTGACTTCAGGTCTCACCTGCCCATGGCATCCCCTCCAGGCTTGTGCTTTCTGTGGTAAGATATTTTGGTTTTGAGATACTGGGGCCACCAAAAGATCACCCACTTTATTCTTGACTGGCTACCATGCATCCATGCCAGGCATTCCATTCTTCCTTTCTTCTTACATGGTGAGAGACTTCTTCCTAATGATTTGATGTCACTGGGCAAGCTTCATTTAGAGCACTGGATATAATATATGAAAGTTGTTGAAGTTGGATAAATAGATGAATTGATTGATTGATTGATTGATTGATTGTTTGTAGAAAAGTCCACTGCTCACTGACATAATTTGCCGTTTTTGGACATTGCTATGTGAATCATGTGAATGCTGAAAGGGGAATTAAGCCAGCCTGTTTTCTGAGGAAGAAGACTCTCCTAATAAAAAATTAACATAATAATCACAATAAGAAAGGAATTCAGTATATTTTTTTCCTCAGAAAAATGAAATGGAAATATAATTCAGGTCTCCTGAATGGACACTTCTGGCAGTATAAAATATGGAAGAACACTTTTTTTTATCACAGGCATTGGGATTTTAGATATAGTGAATTATTATCAATATCTAAAAGAGAAGAAGATTTTAGAAGTTGAAGTTTCAGAAATAAGTGATGTAAAAGACTACATCTGTCACAAATCAAAACTACAGGTCAAGAGAGATGAGCTGCCATTGAATTTACACAGGAGAATTGTAAATGCAGTACTCCTTTTTAGAAGCTTCTAATAACTGATTCCACTGTAACATCTTGTGAACAAGAACTTGTTTCCCTCTTCTGCAAATGAGATTATTTTATGCAGAATATTCAAACAGTACAGCCTTGTATGAGTCAATTAATATTTAATTAATATACTCTCATACACATAATCACATATATACTCTTGCCAAATGTTAATAGTTTTTTTAAGTTTCCTTGTTAAATATCTCCTTTGCACTAAAATTTCAATTGGAAAATTTTATAAAACGCAACCAACTCATATTTTATAGTCATACCTTGCTCTGCCATGGAGCTGTGCTGGTTTCCCAGGTAGGTACTGCCTGTGAGCTGGTCCAGCTGAGTTCCACAGCTCTGTTGACACTGCTGTGCAGCTCTGAGTGAATCTGTGTAATTCCAATAATTATTCACAGCCTCACCAGCACATTTTAAGTAGCCTCTAAGCTTTCTGAGCTCAGGAGAGCTATTTAAACAGCCTTTTATTTCCCTTACGCCTGGCAGGAAGTTTTTGCCTTTGCACCCTGGTGCTGATGATTCATGTAATGGTCACTCATGTGCAGGCAGACAGTGTTAACACATCTGTCCACTACTGCAGCTACAGATGTTTCCTATCTCATTACAGAACTCCCAACCGCCATACCTCTCAAGCATCACACCATGGCATATTCAAAGCAACCCTCTTCCCCATGTCCCCTTTCCACACAGTGCCTCTTTGTCTACCCAGATGTTCACAGGATGTCCTCTCCTTATGAGTAACATGGAGAGGGTTTAACTTTAGGTTTACGTTGAGCGAGCTGGTCAGAGGGTGACTCCTAGGCCTGGTAAGGCATGCAGGCAACTCAAGTATGGTTCCCGAGGAAGAGTCATGTCATGTGTCTGGCATCAGGGTTGTGCTGGCTGCGAGGCTGAAGCCCTCTGTGATGGGAAAGAGAAGGTTCAAAGGGGCTGCTGAGGCTGGCTCCTAGACCTAAGTGACACATTCTCCTTACTCATCTTAGCTGTGTCAGCCATGGGAAGATCTGAAATAGCTTTTACACAGCTTACTGGTGTCAGTATTAGTAGGCAGCAGCAGGCACTTTATACTGAATCACAGGCTTTTCTTGCTGCATCTGGGTAAGCTGGCAGTTTGGACAGGCTGCAGCTATGTTTTTCAGCAGGTTTCCGTATGTCTCTTTCCGAACATTATTGTGCAAAGCTCATACCTGCGCCAGATAGACTAAGAATGACGGAGAAAACACCTGCTTCCTGAGTAGATAATTCCAGGAGTTAATTACGCTCACTGTGAAAAATGTGGTCCTATTTCTGTTCTCATTTTATTTGGCTTAGTTTCCAACTAAAGAATCTTCCTTTCCTTTGACTATTAGAAATCTTCTAAACAGATATTTCAATTGAATAAACTCTGAGCTTCCTCTTCAACAAACTAAGTAGTTTGAAGTTCTTCTATTATTACGTTCCCTGGGCTTTAGATAATTCTTTTAAGTCCTTCTGGAAGTTCTTTCACATTTTTCAGAGTTCTTCAAAGAAAGCAGCAGTTAATGCTGGGCAGTATTGCAGGTACAGCCATAGAGTCTTCATATGAGCTGTGGTGCAGGGGTGCTCTAGGGTGTATTGTGCATTCTTGGTCTTCTAACCATGCATTAAATTAAAGCCATTCTGGCAATGACTTTGTCATTGCATAAACCACTAGGTAACAGAAATTGTCTCATCACTGCTTTTTCCAACTTCAGTGCTCTAGAAGCCTACCCATATCTCTCTGAAAAGTCACATGCATATTTTCTGTTCTAATTGAAACCATTAAAGGTTCAGCTCATCTCTGAAAAAAAAAGTTATTAGAAATCTGCCTTTCATAATTTACTTCCAAGCCCAGTTGCCTATATGAGCAATAATGTTAATTCTGCTTTATATTCACTAAAGCAGTTTCAGCTTGTTTGTGAGCTGGTTTCATTGGTCTCTGACTACATTGCTATATTTTAACACACAGCATATTCTGTAAGGCTGATGCATTAATCTGGTTAAGAAATCAAAACAGGTATTTCCAGCCTGAGAGGTTTCACTTGTTGAAGCCCCACAGGAATTTAACTCTGCTACTGTAGATTTTTGACTGTTTTCATTTCAATTGAATGAGAATTGTTATGTTGGGGGTAAATTTGTAGCGGCTTGTTTACTGGCTTATTTGAATGATTACACAATTGTCACACTCTAGGAAATAATTCTTCTATTCAAAGTATAAGGCTAATCAGAATTTTCTCCTTGGAAAGAAAAGATTATGGGTAAAAAGCATAGAGGAGAACAAGGCTATATTATCTCATGAAAGCAATCAACAAACACTAATCCCTTTAAGTGCTCAGTTTTGAAGTAGAATAGCACTGTGCATGGTATAGAATGCAAAGGGATCAGTCTGTACTACCAGCTAGGTGGACAAAATAAGTAGAAAAATACTCCATTTTGCACCTTTCTGAAAGAAATGCTCTTTCCTTCTGTTATTCACTGGATTGCTATTTGCACAGCTCTTTGTGATTTTCAGTTAATACTGCAAGAGATAGAGTAATTATAATTGTTTTAGAAGTAATGTTGTTATGTCAACACTAGTATTTCTGTTACCTAATTATCCCTTTGAATTGCCCTATGTGAACCTTGCTTGGTTATTTTCCTTTTTTCCCCTTTTTTGTTTCTTTTTGTTTTCTTTTTTTTTTTTTTTTTTTAGTTTGAACAAAAGGTTTAGCTAATTACCATGGGTATTTGCTTTGCTTAAAAAATATTCAAGAAAGGACATCAGGTTGTACTTGACTACATTAGATTGCATTCAAGAACATGAAAGAGACCTGGCTGGGGATATTCAACACTTCATCATTCATACAAAGTTTGCTGATCTTTCTCATAGTTGCCCAGCAACAAAGTGTCCAAGTCAGTCTCTTTTAATTAATGACAGGGAAACGATGGGTTAATAATTAACGCAAAGATATGGGGCTTCTGAAGTAAGGTCTTGACAGCTCATGTCTTTAACACATGGAGCTGGATTTTAACCTATGAAAATTATTTTTCTCACAATATTTAAATAAATGTCTCATAAGTCTATTGAAATTTAAACAGTGAATTAAATGCCTTTCACTTTCAGATCATAATCAACATCTGGATGATGTATATTCTACCAAGTAAGTTGAGGAAAAACAGTTTTGCCAGATACCTTAAAAATTATATGGAAAAAATACTCTTAATGCATGGGTTGCTGTGTAAACTGGGATTGCCAAAGCATTAACACCATCTTAATTTTGTCACACCTTTGCCATGCTGGGCTTATACAGCCTAACTGATCCCCAGCCATAAGACATCTCTGCAGAATGTGCACAACTACTCAGGTCTGTTATTCAGAGTACAGCTCTTAATAGAGTTGTAAAATAGCTTGTCGGGAAGCCTTATCTTCTGAAAATAGGCTGTGACAACGAGGTTGCAATTGTGCTTGAAAAATTTTGTCAAAAATGTTTATTAGCCCTGGTACTGCCCTTGGGTCAGGATGGGGGGTTTTATCAGCACCTGACTCACAACAGCTATCTCATTTAGGTGAAGGCAAAAGCCAGGATAAATATTTCACAGTGTTACCAAGACACGAACTTCCTTGTGAAATTTATTGCCCATGAAAATAATGAATTGTAGAATTAACCTGTCACACAAAGAAACAGATAATGTGGCCTCACACTTGCAGCTCAATGGCCGTGGCCAGACTGGGGGTTACTGGCAACACAGGTGATGCTGAGATATGTGCAGTTTCATGAGATAATTGCAGCAGCAATCTCCTAGTTATTTATTTTTTTTTTTAACTGTACAGAGTCAATGTCTTCAAGGTATCTTTTATTACACTAGGGCTGGTGCTACTCCCTGAGCAATGGTCAGGCCCTGGAGGTCACAGAGCCATGTGGGGAGGCTGGCCAACCATTCCTAAAGAGAGGGCCTGGGGAAGTACCCTAGAGGAATGTCGCTGATGCCAGGGCATCCTGGCACGGCGCCTCAGGGGTATGTAGGTGTATTTGAGATGCTCCCTCTGGCAGCAGTGCAGAAATGTGGAAAACGAAAGGAAAGCCTTCTCCGAGAGACTCCAGGTAACTAGAGGCGTTGTGGGAACTGAAGACTCTGGCCATTAAAGCGCTTTAAAAATGCATGTTTAATTGCTGCTGCCCAATGGCGTGACTGGGGCTCAGGCCGTGGCACTCGGGCGGCTCTGCCGAGGCCGAGCACCCGGAACTGTTCCGCTGCCGCCCGGAGGCCTCGGGCTGGGAGCGGGGCCAGGGCGCAGCAGCCACGCGCCGCCAGGTGGCGCCCCCCGCCAGCCGGAGGAGCCGCCGCGCTTCTGGTGCCCGGCGGGAGAGCAGAGATGGCGCGGCGCCGGGCCGGCCTTGGCCGCCCCGCTAAGCTTGCCCAGAGAGTCCCTGTTTATTTACTTTTTACACGAGTGTTTAGGATTTTGACAAATACAGGCGAGTGCCCGGAGATTTCCAGGCAGAGCTTTCCCGCTGGGCAGCGTTAGCCCCCGTCCCCGCAGGGCTTGCTGCGGGCCCTGGCGCCCTTGGGACAAGCCCCACGGCCTGGTAGCATGTGGTGCCCGAGTACGGCTGACAGGGCACGGTTAGGGAATTACCACAGCTAAAAGAAATCCCCACCGTACGATTAACTTGACATCTCTGCCACCAAACTTGTTTCTTATTTCTTTCTTTCTTTTTTTTTTTTTAATACAATACAATGGAGTATTTTATATTGCAGTTGCATTACAAAATGCAGTAAATTGCAATAAAAGCATTTTTAACCTACTTTAAACAAATTTTAGTTGTATGTGACATTTTTCAGAAATTTTGAAATAATTTGGAAATTTTATTTTTGTAACTCGAGGTCACTGTACTTGAGCAGTATAGTCTTAGTAATGTCTATTTTTCAGTTTGCCAGGAAACAGAGAAGAGTTTCCTAGGAACGCAAGAAACTGTTTAGTCTACTGGCTTATGAGAATGTTCACTGGTAATAGTTACCAACATGCAGCATTTTTGCTGTCTCATGTGGAGGGAATTCTAGCCAGGGAGTTTGGGAAGCATGCACAATTTATTTGAGTGTTTGTAATACTTCTGCAAGCTGTGTGCTAATCCTTAAAGAAGAAAAAAAGTAGAAATGGAAGTAAAATAACAGTGTAGAAATGTTTCAGAATGTAGTAGTTTTAATTTTCTTAGCATTAAACTAAAGTTTCAGGGAAGTGATGCAGGCTTTCTGATAGAAGTGGTTTAGTGTCAGAAATCTGAGATAAAACTGAGTTTGTGTGGGTGGGAAATAGATGGAGGTTTAACTGGAGAACATTTCTTATAAATTAGGACAACTGAGCAGAACAGCAGCAAGCATCTACTTCTGGTAGTTATGGTTCTGCTGAAATACTGAAGTTTTTGCTGTAAAGGCACAGGAAAAACATTCTAATTAATTAGATTTATTTACAGCAACTGGGTCTGGGATCGAAATAATTGCCTTGAGACTGAAGTACAGCTGCAACACACATTCCAGATGTGAAATGTAACACTGTTTTGGGGCCAACTTCATTTTCTGATTTTAAACCCAGAATTGGTCAGAACTAGTCAGTGATTAAATTAGTATTGTCCTCTGAATTACTCCAATACAGAGGTGCTGTCACATTCCTTCAAATAATCAGATGTGTTTTGGGAACAGTCAGGGAAAGAGCTTTCTGCCAGATGAAAGGTCACCCTGAGAAAGATCATCCACTTGGGTTTGGGAGGTAGGAAACTCCAACCCGTGGGCATGCGTGTTCACTAGATCTTAATTTGCATTGCTCTTTGAAGCTCGACTCAGCAAAAAGTTACCATCGCACTCCTCCTGTGGATCATGATGCGATCTTCAGACGAGGGGGTTCGCCAGGAATGACCTCCCCCCGCCCCACCCCGCCCCGTTTCTTGGGGAAAGCAGCCAGGTGTGCACTGTGTCCTGCTGCACTTTCCCTGCAGAGAGTGCGTGCTTCCTGTTTCTCCTTTTTTTTTTTTTCCTTCCAAAGTTCAGACCATTTTTGTATTAGGCCACTGAGTGACATCAGAGTCTGTGTGAATAGCCTAGTGAAAACAAAAAAATGATTAAAAAAGAATAGAATCTGTAGAAAAGCTAAGCTTTGTCACTTTCAACAGGCAGCTAATGAGACCTAGTATTTACAAGAACATGGAACAAGCTTTCCCTTTACTCTTCCAGCTGCTTTTCCAGCATACCATGATGACAAGTGTCTGTTTTCATGGTAACTTTCAAAAGGTATGCTGTTCCATTCTTAATGCTTATTTCAAAGTGAGAAAATTATTCAGTCTAATTAAACTGTTACATGTTATTTTTTTTCATTCATTACTCTTTCCTTAGTATAGCTGAGCAGAAATATCACAAGCATGTGATGTACATTTGCAGTCTACTAGGATATTTTTACCTATCAGAAATGGTTTTCTTTCAAACTCCATCTTGCCTAATTTTTCTGAAGTGTCTCTTTACATCTCTTTTAGATGTCTGATTGAGTTATGCTGAATAGGACAGAATTTTAGAGGTGCAATTGTCTGATTTCTAGGGGAAAAGACAAGCTCCTCTGAGAAACTTTTTTGTTTTGGAAACAAAATTCAGTTTTCCATAGGAGGCAGCCTGGGCTTATGTCATTGGAGCACAAAACATCCTACAATTCATTAGGTTAGGGAAAACTCCACAAGAAGCTCCAAAGTTAAAAAAATGTACTTTATTTCCTCTTAATTTGTCAAACATACTGTAACAGGAAAGAATTTCTTTTGGCATAGGTCACTGTATTGTGTCTCAATTCTGTAAAAATTTCAGTGCTGCGTGAGCATCACTGAGGGCTCAGAGGAACGAAGGCTGCTGTTTGGGCATGGACTTTCACTAGCCAGTTCCATAGTAGAGAGCCTGAGAGGGGATAGTGTCCATGAGAATCAAACCAGCCAACTTGAGCACTAACTAGCTAATGGTCCTTCATGAAGAAGAAAAAGAGGTCTTCCAAGAACTAGTCCAAGTCCCCACATCACCTGCCCCAGCTTATAATAGTAAAAATGTCAAACAAGTTTGAGATGCTCCCTTAGGTGGTTTTAAACATTAGTTTTCTGACAGCAACCCAGACTAGGTTGTAAGGCATGTCCAGTGCTAGGCAATGGATGTAATTCCATCCCAAGATAGACAAGGATATTATGCAAAGGAATGGCAGTGTTTGTCCTTGAATAAACAAGCTTCTTAATTTGCTCCTTAGTGTTTCAGAAAGGACATATTGGGAACAACATAGGAAATGGCATAGAAACAGTGGCACACTTATAGAAAGTTAAATATATCCTAGCAGGAGAAGGTGTGAAGTATCATTGTTCTGTGTGAGATATGGTACTTGTCTTGTATTCATTTTTCCACTATAAATACTTTCATCATGGTAACCTTAGAGATAGAACTCAATTAATGCTCTTCATATAATGCTTTTGCATCTTTAGATAAAGCTTAAGGGCATGGGCATTCAAAATATTGGAATTAGAGTTTACCTGACAGTTACATCAGAGATTTAGGATGATTCCTGTGTCCACTGTATCTCTGTCTAGCCGTGTCTGCGCTGTGAGCTGTGTGAATACCTTATTTTCTCAGCCAAAAAGTGAAACAAAATTAACATCAGGCTAGGGGCCTTTACATCTCTGTACAGGAAACTTAGCCCAGTAGTCTGCCTGTCACTATGGCACTGTAGCAGTAATGCTCAGAGAAACCACAAGGACAGTGAACAAAGAATGTGATCTCTCCTGCCCTGCTTTCTGAGTCAGGGGTTGAATTAAGACTACTGTTTTGTTAAAAAATTTACAAATTTTTACCAGTGGACCAGTGTTCCCTGAATTTCTCTGACTTTTTGACTTTTTCAACACTTTTGGCCTGCACAGAAGCCTGTGACAATATAATTATGCCCTGTGTGAAGAAATACCTGCTCTCTCCTCCTAATTTGACACCTAATAATTTCAGTGGGTGCCGTGTAGGTTTTGTGTGGTGTGACACAGTGAATAGTCATTACCTCATCACCTCTTCAGCACCATTCATTGTTTGTAGCCCTCCTCATTTATCTTTTTGCCTACCTGGAGACCCCTCATCCATTTGGTTTTCTCTAATACAGAAACTGTTTGCTGCCTTGGACCATCTTCACTGCTATCATCTCTGCTGTTTAACTTCTACCCTCCCTGAGATGAAAGGACCAGATTGCATACAGAGGCTTATCCAGTATGGACAGGTTTTTGTCAAAATAAACCGTGAGAATAGATTATAATCTTGTCTTGATTTGTTTCTGAACAGATCTGTTAAAATCAAGTCACAGAGTTGGAGAAGTGGTAGTGGTGTCCTTTATGTATACATCAGTTGCCATGAAAGGGACGAAATCTGAGTTCAGATCCTTTCTGCCTACATTTGAGAAGGAAACTGAGCAAGTGCCTGAACTACAGGCTGATCTGGACAAAGTCTCTTGTTTTTGTGGCTCTGGTTTTGCTCAGAGTTCTTTCAAAGCCACTGGAGTAGGGACTGAACCCCAAGCACTTTGCTTCCCAGGTGTGTGCTTTTAGCACTTGGTTAGAGAAGTAGTTCGTTGCTCGTGCTCTTCTCTTCATGCCTTTCCTGTGAACACCCTTAACAGCCATCAGTTTATTTCCTTGAATAAGTTTGAGCTGATGTCCTCCAGGACACAAGAGTTCAGAATCCTGATGACTCAGGGCTGTTTTATCAAACAGCTGTGGTTGCTGAGGGTGCAGTTGCTAATTACTGAGCTGGTATTACACCTATCTAAGCAGTGCTAGAAGTGGCTGCTCAGGAGCAGTGTATCTTTATGGTGAAATAGTCACAACCCTAGCACTGCTTTGACTATTCAGACAAATTTATTTCCAAGTTGAGAAGGAGGCATGGCTGGAGCTCAGCCCGTCTGCCGACTCACTCCTACCAGCAGAAGTGCTTTCAGGGATCAAAGAAAGGACAGATGTTTCTTAGACAACGCTTAAGCAGCAGTGAGCCTGTCAGCTGAGAACTTTGTTTTAATCTTTAAAACTAAAGATGCCATTTCTTCTGGGTGTAGAGTCCAGAGCTTCTGGTCCAATCAACACTCAGATTCTGTGATATATCTGGCTTCAGTGTGAAGCTCTACCCACCCTTCTTCCTGATCCCCCTGGTCTTCTAAACTTTTGGAAACATAGCCAGAGAGGTCCCTTGCAGCAAAGAATAAACACCCTTTAACCCATTGCTAAGACAAAAGAAAAAAAAAAAAGTCATGTGGCCTTTTGTCTGTATAAGCCTTTTAGGTAGGTGTGAGTACAGACAGCATTGCTGGCTTTCATTATTCTTAATTAGATGTAGATTGGTAGGCAGCTTTCACTCTGGTCAGTATCTCTTCCCCATGGCTCTTCCTACCGTGGGAGTGTTTTAACAGCAACACTCAGTGCTGCTTTCTGGCCTCTTTCAGGCCTGGAGATTTTCATTAAATGAAAATGCTTGATTGCAGTTTACCTCATTAGTAAGGAGCTCTTTCTGTATTGGCATTCCTGGATGATCTCTGGTCTCTCTAGCCATCATGGGAGGTGTTAGAACTCTCAGTTCCAGTTTTATGTGTCCTTACAGCAGTCTTTACTAATAACAAACAGAAATCAGTGTTTGCAGCATGAAAAACATAAGAAATAAAACCACTTATTTGCAGTTTTCTTTCTGCTTCAGGAAAAGGTTTTTGTTTGCATCAAAAAATACAACCTTGTCTGCAAGCCTGACCACCAACGCATTGTCACGGGTTGTTTGGGGACACAGCACTTGCCCTATACATGACTCAGGGTTTATCTGCAATACAAGAGGAACTAGCTGAGGTTTGCACATCACTGTGACACATACCCTCTGGACATAGTGAATCATATCTCTGCATCTGCTCTATCATCCCTAACTTGGCAGATGAATCTATACAGTGTTGCAACATGCATGTTACTCTTTTCCTCTCCTAAGAAAATCCTTGGCAAAACAGAAGGTTCTAGGTAGTGTGTAGGTCAGCAGTGTGAGCTGGTCTGACATCAGTGCCCTGTACAGACACATGAAAGCCAGGAGCTGGACTTACGACAGTTGTTTCTTATATCCTCTTCCATTATTAGTAAAAGGCCCAGGCTCTGCTCAACTGGACATTTAAAATATATTCCTTCCCACCCAAGCTATTTAAAAACATTGCTGAGAAACAAGAGCACTTTGGGTATAAGATTGATAGCCCAGGCAGAGTGGTGGCAAAATCAGGTTGCCAGCGACTGTGTGCTGGTTTTCAACCTCCAAAAGCATCTCCTCTTATTGGAGGTACATGATGAGATTGGTCCTGGTGAATTTTGGAGCTTGATATAAATGTCTCGTAGGAGTAGAGCTGGTGTGGGTTCCTGCTGTGACGAAAGAAGAAGGATTTGCAGGACAGGTCAGGTAGTTGAATCTCTCTTTGGATATGCCTGTTTTTCTCCCTGTTGATTGTGTTTTTAGCAAAGGAAGCCATGTTCCTGATTTAGTTGCCCTGGTGAAGTTATCATGGTCCTGCTGTTGCAGTGAGCGCTGTGCTGAAGCAAGCACTGAAGTATGCACTGAAAGCACTCAGACCAGTGTGGTATTTAAACAGAAAGAAAAGGAAGTAAAGCAGTAACCATTCTAAGGTAACTGATTTGCCCACCTAACATGCCAGCATTAAGTGCTTTGTAACTGATAAAGTATGTGATACAGTATTGCCCAATGTGGAATAAAATTATCCTTGTGATAGATAATAGCTTATCTTGCAGTTGATACCGTGACATGAAAACAGGCCACGAAAACCTGACAGTCAGATGAACCCCAGAGCTGGAGCAAGGGGAAGGAGGGAGGTTGAGAAGAGGAGGAAGGAGCAAAGTAAAAAGGAAATAACATGGGAAGTGGAGAGAAAAAAAAGCTTTTCACCTCTCAACAGTGTTGAGATTTTGAATCAGGTTGTTCATAGGATGAAACCATCCCCAGAAGGATTGTGCCTGAGATGTCTTTACTTTGTGTCTGAGCTCATGATAAATACTTACATGAGATTTTTCCCCCTCCCCAAAGAAAATAGAATAGAGAACAGAATGGTTTTTATTGATCCAGAAAGTCTAACTACAGAGAACATAAAAAAACTTCGTAGAAAAAGTTTGAGATCTACACTGAGGGTATCTTATTCTGTATTTTTGGGTTTTTTTGGCAGACATAATAGCTCTTTTCCTGTATTTTGTTGTGAATTTTGTCTTTCTGAAAATAAAGTACAGCAGTTTGGAGAAAATCAGGATATTGCAATGCACAGACAAAAGCTTTCCAGATGGAGAAAAAGTGGTATCCTAACCCTTTTTGTCCCTAGTATTTCTTGGTCTTTTTGTTTCACCAAGGGTATTTTTCTATAGCTGTAATATATATATATATATATATATGTATATGTATATATTTTTAGTAAGTAGTAGAAGAAAGATTATAAGCTGCTGTGAACACATTACATTTTAGAAAAAAGCAGGTGGTAGTTGTTTACCTGACAGTAGTGCGTCCAAGACTGGAAATGCCACACCAGAGACACGGCAGGAACATTTTTAATGTGAAACTTTCAATTTGTGCACTGGGAGCAATTGATACTTAAGGTTGAGAAAGAACTCACAATATCAGTTTAGCTGCCAGTTTTAATTAAAATTTAGCTGTGGGGAAGGAAGAATGTTCTTGATCACAAGATTGGGGGCAGCTGTGCTCTGGAAAGTCTCCATACCCTCACCCTGGGACTTGTGTTAAGATTTTGCAGGTGATTAATTTCTGAAGTGACTGAAAATCCTGATGTAAATAAGTCAGTAAAAATGGGAATACAAGAAGACTATTTATATGAAAGGAGAATGCAGTAAGCCTGGGAAGAAATAGCATCTGGATCACATATAGCCTGATAATAACATTACCTATGGGATAGTTACATGTACGAGTATTCCTTTACACCAGTAATTCATCTACTGCCTTGTAGCAATGTAATTACCCTGCTTTCTCTTTGAAGGCTGGCTGTGGTTTCAATTCATTTACATTCTAAAGAAATCTATTTTTTTTTAATAATAAAAAAAAGCCTTCTCCAGGTCTTAACAGGTCATTTTAGTAGATCTCTGCTAGGCTGGTACTGGTCTGGGAATTGTGGACAAATGTGAGTCTCCTAAAAAGAGACAAACATGTAATTTAAGTCCCCCGTTTGATCCACAGAAACAGAGCAACTTTCTGCAGGCAGCTGTGCAGATACTCACACAGTCAGATAGAGTTTTGTGGGAGGACAAAACATTCCAAACTGCCTGTATTCAGCTTTCTTTCACAGGTGTTTGTTGTAGCTCTGTGTTTGACTGGACACTTGGAATACAGTGGTGGGGAACAGCATCCTGCCATCAGCTGGTAACAAACTGTGATGGCTGCTTAGGTAGGAGACAAGAGCTCTGCCTTCCATTAGCAGGTTGCTGAACACCTAAACATAACTTACTGGCTTCTACTCTCAAAAATGCCTGCAGCTCCAGTAATGAGGATATGAACAATCCAACACAGTGTGGTTTTGCATGGTGTGCAGCCAAGAAGACCTAGGCAAGAAATGTGCTTTCTGAACTGATTAGGAGTGGGTGCCTGTTCAGAGAAGACTGCGTTCTGGAAGCAGAAGAATTTGTGCAAAAAAAGCAAATGTAAAATGTGTGGAATGTGAATGTCCAGAGTGCAGAATGGCTATATGCAAAAGCTGCAAATCTTTTTACCTAACTTGAGCCGTGCAGAAACTGATGTCCAGTCCAAGCTAATACTTTATCATACCACTGTGAATCTCTGTCACCCATACGGACGTGGCCTGTCCTCTCTTCCAGTTGTAGAGGGACCATAGGAAAGTAAATGCTGAAGAGAAACTTTTAGATAGCTGAAGTTAGGTGATATGAATTAGGACTACATCCCAGGAGTCAAATTACTGCTGTTATGAATAGCTTGGATTCTGTTATATCCCACAAATGCTATAGCTCTTCCCAGAAATTTCTTGGATACATACAGAAAGGGTCCTAAGATTCCCAGATTGCACCAAAATAATTTACACACTGGCTGCACAGAATGCTGAACTCTCTAGAAATCAGAGAAGAGCTAAAAAGCTCAATTTCTTCCAATGTAAAGTGTCCAGGTGAAAAAATAAGGCATGTCCATTGAGACCTGATAATCTGAATGACCCAACAGTTTGAGCTCTTCTCACTGCAGTCTCTCTGTTCCCTTAAAAAAGATTTTTTGCATTTGTGAAGGTGTCACAAGCATGATGTAGAATGAACTGTAATATATTAGTTTGAATGGTGTCTTTCATTGCCCAGGAACCTTTAAAACAGGCCCTCTGTGTCTACTTATGGCAATTGTAGTGAAGCGGACACAATTTTACCTAGGTAAAATAAGAAAGTAAAATCTAGGCAAGAATTCAGTCCCTGAGTCTGAATTACATTTAGTGCTAACTCCTTGCAGACTCTATTTTCACTCTGTCAATAACAGATGTGCTGTTTGCAGTGTATAGCTGAAAAAAATCTATTTTCAAATGTCTCCTTGACTCCTTTACAATCTGTTGCATTCCATTGGTAGTGCAATAAGCTGCTCAGCTGGAAGAGGGATGGAAGATGGAAACAAACTTGACTTTATTCATTTGGAGAAAAACTAAAAAATAAAAAAAGGAAAACAAAAATAGAGGCTTGGGTTCTTTTTATTTATTAATGAATAAGTCAAATTAGGAAATCTAGTTTTGTGACTTTTGGCTCCAGGAATGGTGATAGCAACAATAATAAATATTAGCTCTTATGAGTAGAGAACTCCCTTTTGATTACTTACAACTACTAATTTGCATACACTGTTTGTTTAAATTCTACCCATGCCAGAAGTGCCTTTTTAAAGCAAGCACATATGGTCTTTCTCAAGGTCTTAAGGCATTTCAGCATTTAAAATTATATACCACAAATGCATGCATTAGTTTTTACTTGGCATAATTATAGTAAGTCAAATGTTTACTCTGAAAATAGAGAGATTTTAAGTTGATAATTAAATAACTCATTGAAATTGATAAGAACAATATGCAGTACTTAGAAAAATTGAAAATACTTTTTGCTCAAGAACATTAAAATTTAAGAGACAGGGTCAGTTCCAAGGAATAGCTCTTAAATGTGTGGTTTAATCCCAGGCGCAGAACTGACTGACTTTATTAACCCTATAAATGCAAACACGTTTGTTCACCTGGACTAAAACCTGAGGACAGCGTGGGTGCATCATTGTTTGCAAAGTCAGTGTGTGCAGCACTGGCCTCTGACACTGAGGTTAACTGGTATGGTGTCCATACCATTAAACCCTCTTTTCTGCCAAAATGGGTCAGCTCACACAGTTTGCCTCTTGGGAGTGGTATTGAATGCCTGAATTATGGCCTAGAATTATGCAGAGGGGTATTTCTTGGCCCTGGCCAGCAGTTTAGTTTGTGTCTTGACCTAGCCATGTCCTCTCATCTGCATGCTGCAAAAGAGACTACGCTGCATGTTCTGCTGTGCCTCTCAGGAAAGAACAAGGAGGAAAAGGATATGACTTGACCTTGCCCTGATACAGAGTTGCTCCTCATGCTCCCTTCTGATGCTTGATACCATAATGGTCAAAACTCCCAACCAGCTGTTCGGCCCCCACCCTCAGCAAGACAGTCCTCGGGGAAAATAGGAATAATAGGAGTGAGTAAACTCATGGGTCACGATAAAGACATTTGATGTCACCTTAGCTATTTATCATACTTTTTGTTCCCTAATCATCCTTTGACTGTCTGGCATTTCCTCCCCTTTCTTAAATTAGTTATTGCAGATAACATAAAACATAAATGTTTTGTGGTCAGCAGAAGAGAGTTTTCCTGTGCCATATTTCGAACTTCTGCCCCAGACCATAAAGGCAACAGGCTTCCTCAGCATTTAATCTCAAAGAAAACAGCAAGCAATTTTTGCTGTGCATGAAGTGACTGTAAAAAAAGGAACGATGAAGTATGCACTCAGTTCATATGGATTTTTTTTTTTTTTTTACAGCTTAAGTACGGCAGCATTTTAACTAGAAGAAAATAGTGCCTAATACAAGGCCTTGAACAAATTTTTCTCAACCATTGATCTCAATACTACCAACAACCATTTACAAATACCTTACAGGACAAGGGAGCTCCTTAGACCATCTGAGGTAACTTCCCATATGTCATAGGTGGTTAAGGACACCCTATATTGAGGTGATTACAATTTTGGTCTGGCATACCATCAGTTTTTTCTTGTATCCCTTCCCTTATTCAGGAAGTCTAGCTTTCCCTTCATCTTTCCAAAAAGGAAGAATATCCTTTGGCTATACCAAATTTTTAAATGGGTTACTCAGGTTACCAGGCAGTCAGAGGGTTTTATCTGCTCTGTTCTTTTTTACCGTTTGCTGCTTTTTCAGTCTTTGTCCCTGGAATTGCAATTTCCTTCTTCATCACTTTTGAAAACAAAATCTTGTTAGTGAAACTTTTTTACTGATGCTTCTCTGTTGGCAATGGTGTTTTTCAGAATTTGCTTTCTACCTTGTTATGTAATACCAATTTTTAGATCAGTGTAATGTATTAATTTAACAGATCTATAGAAGTCAAAGATAATTGTGGAGTTATGACATGATTAAATTTTAGAAGTAATTAAGGTATTTGACAAGAGCTATTGCCCTAAAACCTTGTTGACAAGAGTTTCCTACATTCTTGTCCTTTAAATCTTTTTAAAGTTGAACTGATGAGAAATGATATTTACTGATTTCAGAAGGAAGGTAAGAGAGAGAAGTTAACAGAAGGAGGTAAGTAGATGCTGTCAGTACAGGAATGAGTGCAAATGGCTCTGATGGTTTAGAACAGAGACATAACAATATTTCTTTAGCAACCTGTATTCTGGTTCTTTTTGCTAACTGCAAGAAAGATTTATAGAAAGTGAGGGCACAGTGATGAGAGTTTATTATTTCAAGTCTCCAAAATAGAACAAAAAAGCAGAGTCAAGCCATTATCCAAAATTGTTCATACAAGTGAAGAAAGAGTTAAAGAAGATGAGATTAGCAAACCCCAAGATTCTCATTGCTATCCCCCAAAGGCTGTGTTTGATAAATAATACAAATGTGCAATTGGGAATTAATGAACAAAATTTTATGTGCTGCATGCTGGGTCTGATAATGAAAGCATGGACGGCTGGGCCTATCCGCATTTGTGGGGCTGTAAATATCAATGACAGGAAAGCAGATGGACTGAAAGGAGCAAGCTTTAATGTGGTGACTGCCACATTCCTGTCTTCAGGTTGTGGAACCCACAGGGACAACCCTGTGCCTTCCAGAAGCCCAGAGGTGTCACCCACTCAGGAAGCCAGAACCTGGTTAGACAAAATCCACTGTGTTGTTCCTGAATATCCCTTTTTTCAACTTCCTTGTCTTCTTTTTTGTCTTTTCTTGTCTAGTTGTTTATGTCTTTAATGGAACTCTGGTTCAGCTGACTAAGCTTGAACCCTTTCCAATGTTATTCTAACTCTTTGGCCAAAAAGGCAACTAAAAGAAGAACTTTAAACAACCTGATGCTTGTATACATCTGTGTCTGATAGGGCTATGCATGCATCTGTCATTCTTCAGCAGAGAGTTGCACCAGAAACAGAAGCAGCATTTGTTACCTCTTACTTTTATGTAACTCACTCCAGTTTGTGTTCAGGAAAGCCAGATTGAAGTTGCAACAGAAAAAAAAGCAAGATGCCTCACAGCTCATCTCTGAGTTTTTCTCCCCTTTACACTTCCCCTTGCCTCTATACATAGACAGGTACATTCAGTATATTTATACTCTGGACCAGTTAATATTCAGGAAATGAACATAGCTTATATTTATTGAGATCTCTCTGGCGTGTTACCTGGGAGGTTGAAATACTTTTTCATAAATCACAGACTCATGGAATGGTTTGGGTTGCAAGGGACCTTTGAAGATTGTCCAGTCCAACCTCCCCTGCCGTGGGCAGTGACATCTTTTTCCTAGATCACGTGGCTTAGGGCCCAATCCAACCTGGCTTTGAACTCTCGTGATGGGGCATCCATAGCCTCACTAGGCAGCCTGTTCCAGTGTACACACTGTTCCACTTACTGTAAAAAATCAGTTTCATTTAGAAGTTTATCAAGTTTCTATTTTCCTTCACAACAGACCTGTGTCATGTAGGACTTTTTGGCCTCTAAAATACTCCAGTTAGCCCTTCAGCTAAGTACTGTAGAGTGCAGCTCTCTCAGATCCAGATCATCCTTTCTGTCTCACTAAGCTGGAGAATTTGACAGGAGAAGTAGACATCTTCACAAAACAAAATAAAAAAATGTGGAAACGCGAGGAAGTTCTTTTCTGAGTGGGATTTTTCTGATGGGCCTCTGGTTCTGTAATATCACAGTCAAGGAAAAAGTGCCTGTCTAAAGGCTTCACACTCCTCTGATCAGTCAGCAAGCCTTAAAATGATCTGCTAGGAAGGGCTTTCCTTCTCCACTCCAGTCTGATCACATCCCTCTCTAAAAAAGAACAGCTGACACCACCACTGTAAGAACCACCTATTGGAATCAATAAGGATCATCACACTGCTCCCTCATGGGTATCATTATAATGCACTGTTGTCATTACATGAAAATACAGCAAAAAACTCATTCTCAATCCTCTTGTAGTGCCAGGCAATTTTCTTTGACTATTTTCTAATGCAAAGCATTCAAACCACAATTGCCTGCCATCCTTGAAGGTACCTGAGTCTGGAGGCAAACAGTGGAAGTGCTTCTGGGCATGTGCACTTTGTACAGTGGCACACATAGCTTAGGCTGCACTTTATTTCACAGTCTCTTGCCACAGCAAGCCCAGCACTGAAAGTGGCATAACTAGCTCAGAGAGAGTGAGTGGTGCCGAGAAGTAGGACAGGGTGGCTTGGGCATGGTGAAGGTTCAAACTAATGTCCCCTAATAATTCATCTCTGTAGAGACATGTGTCTGTACTCAAATGAGTAACCTGCCTTCAAATGCTAGATCATACAGGTGTTCATCCTAGGGGTCCTTTTTAACAATTCAGAGTAATAGATAATTTAAGAACTATTTTACCAGACCTCAGAGAAAGATGCCAAAAAGAGTTGCCGCATAACTTAAAACAATATCAGTTTGTTGAAGAAGATCCAGCATATATTACGTGTCTTCAATTCAAATTTCTGTTAGAGAGATTTAGAAGCTCTTTAAAGGACATTAGAAATCCAATAGGGCCAAATAACCCTGCATCCTGCTCTGTGCAGGGCACAAAAATAGGCAGTATATGGAAGCTAACTCCCAAGTTCAGGTTCTTGGTAAAGCTCATCCTTTAAATTTAATTGGTGCCCTAGGGGAACATGAAGGCCAGAGTCAACTCTGAGAACTGAAGTAACCAGCTTTTGGAGTTGACCTCCCTAACAATGTGTGAAACCGCTACTGTGATTTCAAAGTCTCATTAAGTATTAAATATAGGGCAAGCCAGAAGTGATTTTGCAGTAAATAAAAATGTTCATCCATTTAAATAATCAGACTGTAGTGTCATTACAGCTGTATTGCATGAAGCATTATTTGTAGAGAAGACTTCTTAATCATCCACTTCAGTAAAATTTATAGGGAAACCAGCTTTAGTGAGTGAGTTAATTTCAAAGAATAACATGTTTGGTTTTGGATTATTCTTTCACAGCTGAAAAGAAAATCAAAGTGTTTTGAAAATTACTCTGAAAGAACAGAAAATTATAAACAACATACAGTGAATGACTTGTAACTGCCCATTTGCAAAACAGAGGGAAACAAAATTTGCAAAACATAGGCTGCCTCCAAGTGAGAGAAACTGATGTACAGATACAGCCCTCTGCCCCTCCTATCCCATAGAAATCAAACACCAAAAACTTTAGGGAAAAAAAACCTCAGACTTTCAGACTTTCCAGATGGAGTATTTGACCCAAAGATCCTTTTACCCAAAAGACAGTGTTGACATTGCTAATGAGAGATGGCAAATATCCTTTTAACTCTCTCTGTGATCTTCTGTGTCGTTGTAAACAATATATCTAATAATAGAGAAAATTAAGTCTTTGATACCGGGGGAGGGGTTTGGGTGACTGATGTAGCATGTTAGCAACAGATATTTTTACCTTAATATGTATAGATCTGTAGACTTAAAATTAGATCTTTTTATTTTCTAAACAGTGCAGGCCAGGGAATCCAAACAAAATGGCCTTGTTCTTCTGACCGCAGGATTACCTGGGAGTTCATGAAATGGGTGTTGGCCTATGTCTAATACCTGTTGCCTTTCTGTCATGCCACACCATGAAGAGCCTGGCTCTGTGCTTATAATGACCGCTGTTAGGTAGTGGGGACTGTCTGAAGGTTGGGCAAGTCCATCTCCCTCAGATTCCCCTCCCGAGGTAAGTGGTCTAGCACTCAGCTGCCACCATGGCCCTACACTGAACATGTTCTGATTTATAGATATGTTCTTTATACTGATTGGGACAAACGCACCAGGCACAGTACTTTAGGTGAGGTCCAACAGCTTCTAAGTAGAGAGAGGTAATGCCTTCCTGAAGTCCTTTCCAATATGAATTTTGACACGATCCAATGAAATGATTGGCTAGCAGGGTCTACAGGTATAAGGTAATAAGGCTGCAGGAGGTAAATAGACTTTATGTGAGCGAGGTGGGCTGTGTAGAGTGATTGGGTGGGTGAAGGTGAAAAGATGAGGGATGTTAAAGGAGAGAAGCTGCTGTTGAGGCAACAAGGGAGAAGTCAAAATAAATAATGCTAGAACAACTCACCTCCAGAAGTTCAGTAAAAGGATCCAAGGTTTTACTAGAAATTATGGAAATCTACAAGGAGCTGACAAAGTGATTAACCTTGGAAGAAAATTCCTGAAACAGAGCCTGGTGGTTTTAAGGTACAAGGTAGGGTAAGAACTTGAGATCTCTTTTCTATCATTTGTACTTAATTGCTCATTAAAACCCTGAGAAGAAGAAATGGATGCGAGAATGCCTGTTTTGTTCCTGGGCTTTCTTTAGTGCGGCAGTAGTTGGCAAAAGCTTCTCCTCTTCTCTTGGCTGAGAAGGGAACATGAGATTGCAAAGGGGAGGGCAACAAGTGAAATCATTCTGCTCCTCTGAGCTGGAGATAAAGTTTGGCACATCAGACTGCATCCTAAGACTCAGGATATTTTGTGTTTTCCAAAAGCTCCAGTTTCTAGAACTGAGAAGTGAGCTCTTACCATTTTAGTGAACACCTAGTGAAAATAGAGGACATTTCAAGATTTAGGGCCTAGAGAGCAAATACTGCCCTATGCTCTGTTTCATAGTTTTCTATTCTTTTTATTCCTTGCTTCTGGAATAGCCGGTCAAGCTGGCCACCATAACTGCATCTCTACCTCCTGGGACACTAATGATTAAATACACTGTTTGGAAAAACCTGTGGTGAATGTAGGACTTCTTGTCTCCTGGTTTTAAACTCTCTTTTTACTCGGTGACAGTGAGGAGCTGTGGACACATTTGTGCATTACTCTTCTAGGAACTTAACCCTGAGGAGAGAAGATGAGAAACGTGACATGTTGCAGCTCTGAAGGGTCGTTAGTGCAGCAACCTCCATGTACTGATTTCAATGACAAACGTGTTTGACTTGAGTCATACAAAATCTGCTTTAAAAATTCATATTTCCTTTTTCTCCTGCTCCTGGTGGCTCAGTCTGCGCTTTGAAAAATTACTCACTTCTTTCCAAGACCACTTGATATTCAAACAGCTAGACTACTGTTTTTAACCAATGGTTTATTGAACAGTACGCCCTGGCCTTGCCAGCTCTTTTGGGCAAACACCTTTTCTGCCTTGCCTTGCAGATGCATTTATGTGTCCCATCAAAGAGCTCAAGATAAAGGTTTTGAGATAATTCTTGTCAAGCACCAGAGGTGAACTTCAGTTTGACATCAGAGTCAGGCCAGGAAGTGAAAGCCCTGGTGTGCAGAAGGTGACGTGTCCTGGGCCAGCCCAAGCATGGTGCAGCTGTCTCTTGGCACCCCATGTGCAGCAAAACCACCTGGCTGAAGAGAAGGCACGCTGATACAGTACAGCTGATGGCGCTGGAGGGGCTGGGTGTTTTGGCTCCTTTGGGTTCTATTGTTGTTTTAAATAGATGCATAGGCAAATTTTATGTTCTAAACAATGACAGGTGGAGACAAAAATCTCTGTTGTATGTCTGAGAACTAGTGTGAAAAAGTTGTGATCACACAAAGAAAATTTTATACCTTGTTACTCCCCAGAACAGTTGGGAGTGGAGAAGGTTTATGTTGATCACAAATATTCATAGATTTTGCTGTCTTTCCTGCAATACCACTGTCTACATTTGCTTCTGGAACATATTCTAGATATGTGGCAGGGAGGTTAAATTTTAACTAAGCTCTTTCTTTCATGATATAGCTGTTCTCTTTCTCATTTATGTCTTGAGTAAGTGTTGATAAATGTTCACATTTGCAGTAAAATTCAGAGGCAAAGACAGTTTCATCTTGGTTTTGCAGTGACCATATCTGAGCAGAGACTATTAATATTGATCATCACAATCTAATTCAAAGCAGAGAGCAAAATGCAGGGATGTTAAAGCCTTAGGCAATTGTCATAACTTACTGTTACGGAGAAAACTTTATGGTTAGCTGCCTGGATTAAAAAATCCCTGAGAGTTTTCCACAGGAAAGTTTTATTAAAGGCATATGGTATAGTTAAATGTCATTATACAACACTCCCTTCTCACACATATAGATACATGTATATTTATGTATCTGTAAAATCAAATTTCCTTGCTCCTGTTAAATGACATTTTAGATAATTTGAAAAAGGAAAGATCTTTAAAATACCATATAATTCTTTGTATCACTTATATTGTTTTTTTTATAAAATCTTCTGTTTTCTTCGGCTCAACCAAATGCTTTATCCTCCCAAAAATTGCCCCAAATCAAATCCAGAAGGACCAGTCAGCTTCACTCATTCCTGTCATCATGTCTGCACAGAAACATTTATCCAATCATAACCAGTTTGCACCATGCCAATAGTTAACTCAGCTTGAGAAAAACCACTTTGGTGTCCTCAAACACCAGTTTGGTGCTGTGAGCTGGGGTGAGGCTGCCCTTGCTGCCTGGGTATTGTGCACCTGGTGTAGTGCACCTATTTGGTGAACTCAGCTGGCCTGTGAGACTGGGATTGTCTCAGGAGAGGGACCACAACTTTTTCTGCTACCACATTCTGGATCATGGCCGTGCACAGGCTGGACTATGGTGTGTGGTGATGAGTTTTGTCAGGGTAATACAAGCTGGAGCTGACACCAGCCCAGTGAGCCTGAACCGTGTAAATGGGTCTGGGAGAACACCGATCACCCTTGCCAGGGAGGTTTTTCTTGTGTCAGCCTTGTGTCTGAATTTTTTTCCCTGCAAACCCATGAAAAGTTGTAATATGGAGATAGCAATTTAGCTGGATAAATTCTAATTTTTCTGTATGTAGCACTGCCAGCAGGTTAGATTTGGGGTCCAAGGATCTGGAATCTCAAGTTTTATTCTCAGCCGTGCAATTGACTTGTGCTCTTGATGCCTTTTTCTCTTGTCCTAGAATTAGGAGACAGACACAGTTGAGGGGATGAAAAAGGGTATACCTTTATAAGGATCCTTAGTTGCACAATTTGTCAAGGTGGAAAACGCCAAAGATGCACACATGCACATGATATGTATACTATTTTTATAGACTTTGCAAATTAGTATATCTGACAAAGATTCCCCAATAAGAGCCTTAATAGATGATGTCCTCCTCCTCTGGCACCTTCTAGAGTCTCCTGCCTCAGATGAGGCTTGAACCCTGTTTACAAAAATATATCTCAGAGAACTGGTTTCAACCTTGGTTTGTATGAAGAACCAAGATAGCACAGGGGCTTCAGGCCTGCAACTGGGAGACTATTAGAATGTTTTGTCATTCTGCATAGAAAAATACTGGAACTAAGTTTCAATATTAGGCTACAAAAGCTACAAAGATATGTGCTAAGAATACAGAGAACATACAAAAAGTATATAAAAGAAAAGGCAAAAAATCACTCTAACTTAAGGCATGTTGGTTTTGCCCTAATTTTTTATTTATTTATTTTTTTTTTTTTATTGCATCAACAGGAACAGGATGCAATGTCACAGAGCTTAATTAGTGTTCGTAAAGCATTTCAAGGTTTTTGGATGAAGACAGGAGTCATTCCATAAGATAATCATGCTGTCTAATGGCCAGGTTCAGGGAATGCCAACCTTCCGTGTGCAGAGGAGGCACTTGACCAATTGTATGAACCTGATAAATGGTCTCCTTGGTTCCTTTCTCTCCCTGCCTCACCCACCTGTATCAACCTCCAGTTTCCTCTCTTGTGCTGATCATGTTAAAGCACTAACTACATTGATTTTAGAGCAAATATAATTGATTTTAGAGTAAATCTCCTAGAGATTGCAGGAGAGATTCAGAGTCCATTTAAATCACTAGGGAGTTCTGATATGCTTCATTAGATCCAGGGTGATCGAGGCAGCATCTGCAGCATAGTAATAACCAGACTAAAGCCCCAGCTATATTAATAATAAGACTGTATTGAAAAGGGAATGCAGATGGACCTGATCCCATCCATTCATCAGCTTCTTTATTGCTTAGTAATTTGGGTGTATTTATTTTCTCATTACAGGCATGGGTGATATGGCTGATAGCTATGTTGTGAGATATAATAGCTGTATTTGTGTCACATTCTTGGATCTTAGATCCAAGCAAAACACCTAGTAGTTCTAATGAGAACAGAATTCAACTCCATTTGCAGAAATAAAATACTCAGGATTGCAAGGCTAGAATGTTCTTAGTAAAGTAATTTCCTGTAGTGAAAACAAACAAACAAACAAACAAAAAGAGTCATGGAGAAGTGACCCAAAAAATTAAAGTATCTGGGTTTGTTATCAAGGACTGCAGATGTTTGGGGTTTTTTTTGTTCAGATAGCCCATAATAGAACCCAGCTATACAATGCTGGAATAACAGATGTGTCTACATCAGCCTCTGTGGAGAAACTTGTAAACAGAGGAGAGTCACTGGGAAATTTGGAGAAAATAACCATAACATTCAGCTCTTGTGGGGCATAAATAACTGTGAATCTGATAAACCTCTGTGGTGCAGCCATTCATCAGTGAAGCTAAAAAGGTCTCATAGCTTTAGGAAAAGAAGAGAAAGGGGGCAGGAAACATATTTCCTTAAAAATTTAACATGTTCTTGTTCATTTCTGAAGGAACACCACAATGGTAAAATCTTTAAAAGTACAGATACTTCACAGACGATTGATCCACTTATGCGCCACAGACTTTCTAATACGGCTATTGACATACAGACTAGTGTTTCCCAGAGCTGTTGGTAACTGCAAAGAGTAGGTGTGAAGTGGGTTGTTTCTAACAGGCCTTTTAGATTAGCTTCTGTTTATATCTCTGGAGTTCAGAGCTGATTCTGAGCTTTGAGGTTTCTTTATTCCTCTTAGCTTTATTTTGCATTGTTCTGACTTTCAGTGCTCCAAATGAGTATTTCAACTCTCTGTGTTTCATCTGGGTGCTCCTAACAACTGGCCCTGTAAGCCACTCATGTCTCTATAGACACATCCCCAGGAGCTGAGAGCACTGTGAGGGGTGTCTGGGCATGGCAGTGACACTTGGTGCCAGCTGTACTCTGCAGCATTGGACATAGAGAGCTGGACCATGCTTGACCAGGGTCTCCTTATTGTGCCATGTGCATGACCAGCCATACAGATGCAGTTTCACTGTGCCACTACTGCAGCAAACTCAGTGGAACAATGCTGCCTGCACCAGACCCTGGTGCAGTTCATACCAACTTCAGATCCTCGGCAATTGAGAAAAGATGGAGATCTTGGAGGCATCTGATGACTCTCCCACCTGAGAGTCAGTCTGCCTTATGGCTTCCTTTCATGGCAGCAAGGCAGAAAATGGTGCATTCACAGTGATCCCAGCTGAGGACAGTGTCCTGCAGGTTACTCTTGCAGCAGCCAGTGTTCAGAGCAGCTCCTGGTCCTGAGGGCTACATGCCTGTCAAGGCAACTCAAAGCTTGGCAAGGCTCAGAGATCTGATCCACTCCCTGGCCTTATGGCTCAGGCTTTCCAGTGAACTTACTTGTCTTTGGGTTTGCAACTTGCTGGCAAGAGGCTAAAATTAGGATCCTTTCCCAGCAGATATGTAACAGAAAGTTTTTGGCTGCAGACATGCCAGTTGGGTCATCAGTAGTGGAGCAAATCTTCTGATGAGACTCTTAAATCACCTGTCAGAGAGCAGTTTGACTTAAACATGAGCTAACCAAAGTACAGCCTGGAATTTGTTAGACTCAATCAGTTGCCTAGAAAACCACATGAGCCATTAGCACAAACAGCTGACTCTTAGCTGGCCCAGCAAGTAGGGAAATGGCTGTGGCTGACAGACCAGGGCAAGGGCACTGTGTGGAGGGCAGAGCCTCCAGCCCAACTGGCAATCCCCACCTTACCCCAAGAAGTTCATGGGTGCAAGAGAAATTGGTTAAAAGTTTAAAATGAATAATTCAGCACTCCTTTGATTTAACTACTGCAGAATGTGTGTCCTGCCACATTACTTCAACCTTGGAGTGAAGTACAAATAGATGTGATTCAGACTCTAAATATTTAAAGCCAGAATCTAATCTTAGATCCATTGTGTATGCTGTCATCTAAAAAATCCGCTAAAGAGAGACAATGATGGACAGCACAGATTGAAATTAAATTCAAGCTCTGTATTAAAAAACTTGCCCTGCTAATTCACATGAGTGATTAACCACAAAGAAACCTATGTCTGTCAGTGACAGCAGTGCTGAAGTGTTCTTTGTCGTCACTGTCTTGGTTAACTTTGGAAAAGAATAGTCCAAAACCACCTCACAGGGAAAGGACGTCACCTCCCCTTTCTCCCCATTTTCTTACAGACATGCAGCTAAACTATTAACATTTTCCAGTTAAATGGCAAACAAAACATTTCTAGTCTTCCTTTCACTGAAAAGAAAGATAAAATCACAACCGTAACTTAAATCAAAAGCTAGAATAGTACTTGGGCAGTTACAGGCTCTTACTTTAGATGGGCAGGTCAAAGCAATCAGCATATGAATCTTCACACACAGCGAGCAAAGCCATAACGACACAGCTCTCTATCGAATATTATTGTAAGAGGAGTAAGCACACCAGGGCATGACCCTATTAAATACCAAACCTGTAGCTCCAAAACAGCACAAAACCTGGATGGATGATCTCATCTCCAGCAGTAATGTGCCAGAATACAAATAGAGGATTGTCACTGCTTCAAGTGCGCAAGGAGACAAACTAAGACTGTATTAAATTAAAGGGTGGAATATACATTGACAGCTGAGCAAAAGAAGAATCTGCTGCTGTTGAAAGTGATGGTGATATTTCTCTTCCCTTTGCTGGACATTAAGGCCTCTGTTGGACTTCTGGATATCATAACCATACAGCAGCCTCACAAGACAAGCTTTAGTCCATTAAAACAAGCAATGAGGCTAAACAGCCACACCCAAGCAAGTGAGCTGTGGATATTTAGCCTTATCTAAAGGCTAAATGATGTTAATATCTACGTCAATTTCTAGTTTAGGGCTAGCATAGTGCAGCCACTAGTCCAGGGTAGAGTGCTGCAGACTCTAGGTGGAGTTCAGATCAACTAAGAAGGGCCATTCATGCATCAGATGTGAAAGTATGTACAGCAGTATGTATGAATAGTAATATACGTGTAGGGTGTTTATGAACAAAACAACTGTGTCTTACCTTAGACAGATGGAACTGTTCTATGTTTCAGTAAAGCTGTCTGCTCTAGCACAAAAAAATCCACTTCTATAATTTTCTGGTGAGCTGAGCCTGGGAGGGTCTGAGTGTCCACAGGGCACTTTGGGGCTGAAAAGTGCACGACTAATCCAGGCAGTGATTGTTTCCTTCCATGGACTTTCAGAGGAATGTAGCACTGTGGTTCAGAAAGTGCCACTGAAATACAAGGTGAAAACCCACACGAAGAGGGATCATATGAAGGAAGATGAGGAAAGCAGCCAGACCCACAATAATAAAATTCCGCATAACATCCTGGAGGCAGTTTTACAATTGTGAGCATTGCCATGGACCTAGCTGTAGCTGCAGGGAACATGGATTTGGGTTTGTTTTAAATCCCATGGGTTGGTGTCCAGGCTTTGCAACTAGCAAGTATGATCTCTTACTGAATAGAAGCATAGCCACAGGAGAGGAAAGATTAAGAGTATCAAAAGAATACATTTTTTCATTTCACTCCTTTCTTATTACAGTAGATTAAAAGAAAAAAATGAGTTTTGTTCAACATTCAATTTTGAGGACAATTAAATAAGCCAAAAACATTGTTCAGAATTAGAGCACTGAATAAAGGATTTCAAAAACACAGTGTGGGGTTCATGGTGGGATTTTTATTTCCTTTTAAGATGAGCCATATACAGCTGTATGAGATCTATTGTCCTCTGTCCCAGTGAAGAAATAGTTTCTTTCTGAAGCATCCAATCTGTTACGATACATAGGTGCTTTAAAAGCTTTAAAAAAAAACCGGAAAGCACTCAAACTCTCTTCTGGTTCAAATGGCAATTATCTGAGAAGCAGCAAAGAAACAGGAATACATGGGTAAATGAAATAGCTTTTGATTGCCTGGCTATGAATGCTAGTAGGATTTATCCCTTTTGGTAATGACATGCAGCAGCAAGCAGTATGCACTGGCAAGACAGAAGTCAGTGCTGACTGTCTGGTACAACAGCAGTGATCTTTCACAGCATAGATGGTTATTACAAGCCTGCACAGGGAAGCCACTTTCTTCTTTAATGGATGGAGAAATGTTCTTTGATACTGAGGCAAAAGGGGACATGATTTCAAGAAAACAAAACCTTTGAAAACTTCCTTGTAACTCTGGGTCTGGAAAATCTCTTTTCCTTCTGTTCTGCAGGAACTGTCAAACTCCAAGAATTCCACCATCACTTTTGGGCCCCATCAAGACAAAGGCTAACAAAAGAGGGAGGCTGAAAGACCATCTCTAGTTTACAATTCCACCTTTCAAACTCATAATTCATCAACTGAAGGAGGGTTTCTTAAAATAACACAGACGAAAAGAAAAAAAGAATCACTGATCATTATAGTTTGTGTGCTGCTGTCATTCGTTCTCCATGCAGATCTGGCAAAACAGGCTACTGAGAGAGGAGCTTACGTGATGGAGAACCTGGAAAGCTTCAGGTGCAGAGTTTGACTGTATCGAGCTTGAAGTGAGGGATGAAAGGAAGTCAGAAGGACAACGGTGCTTACATTTCCAGTGCATCCACTCTAGTGACTCGAAGTGCCAAATTTCAACTCCTCTGAGTGTAAAGCAGAATAACACAGGACTCAAGTCAGTGGAGGAAGACATCCTCCTTTAACCTTCTGAAGTTGACTGTCTCACTGCTCTGAAGGGTATCTCTAGACAGATACAAAGCCAAAAAAAAAAAAAAAAAANAATAAATATCCAAGAGTGCAATAAAGGGAACAAATGGGAAAGGTGGATCCTACTGCTGCAACAAAAAAAAAAAAAAAAAAAAAACAAACAACCCAAACAATTTCCCCTGTAAGCTTTTTCTAAGAGAAGACAACAGACTTGGAAAAAGTCTTGAGCAATCTTTGCTCAAGATCAAATTCTTTAGAAAGGAAGTCCTCAGAGACTGTTAACACCACATGCTTAAGTGCAAATGGAAGCCCTGACCAGAACCATTATCAGGATAAATAGAGGTGTTGCAACCCTAGAAAGCATGTAAAATAGGGGTTTCCCTATCACGATTCAGAGATTGGGTTTTTTTAGATCATGTAGGTACATACTATTAAGGGCATACTGTGGCTGAAAATGATTGTGTTACTAATGAGGCTGGAGAACCTGGAATGGTACAAGGACTGGCCACAAAATCTCATCAGTGCTGGTTAGTCCAGGACAGCTGCATTTCAAGCTCAGAGCCATTTTAAGTTTTTATGCAGCTGGCTAAAAATCCTCCCATGTTATGACAGTTTGTGAATTTGTGAATTCCAGTTTGAATTTCTGAATTCCCTGTGTGGTTTTGTTTATAGTGATGGCTCTGTTAGTTTTCAAAAGGTTACCAGAAAGGCCAACTTTTGAGAATGCATGTAAATACAGCTCAGACTCAGCAGGCTGAGAAATGTGTCCAACACAGCAGGGTGCAGTAGGGGAAGGCTCAAGTAGGCTGTAACAGACTGATCAGAGAAGTCATCTTGAGGAGCCATTATGAATGCCTCACATATATGAAGCCAAGGTCCCCATCACCTGTAACCACTTGCTTATAAATCTATAGTGTATAGAGAGCAGCAAAAAGATCAAGTATAGTGCCAGAGGGAAACCTGGCACTAAGGAATAGAGAGTGAATGCCTGCCAGAGACAAAAAAACCCCATTCCCTTTCAGCTGAGTGAGTTACTACTTGTCAAACAAGCAGGTACAGGGACCTTGTCCCATCATATGAGATCTCTTCTTGCCTGCTTGCTGGTGAGGAGGCAAGGAAATCCTTGGAGAAGCTGCAGTCAGCAATGGGATTCAGACCTGCTGGTGGTGGTCAAATGCCTGTACCAGCCTCTGATACATATCTGGGATATATATCTATGTCCAAGTACAGGAACTTTGCTCACAGCTGCTGCTGTGGAGTAAGTGGATCCTATTAGGCAGAGAGAAAGTTCTTGTGCCTAAAGAGCTGCTACTTAAAGGGGTTGCAGAAGGGGTGAAAAGGAGGGAGACCCCCAGTGAGCTTTTTTCCTTTTATCTTGTAGATGAACCAGATGGCAGGAGCAGCAGAAACCAAAGGCGGAGCATGAAGGCTTTAAGAATCAGATTGCTAAAATGTGATGAAAACTGAAGCCAAAAACTAGGACTGGACAAAACAGAGCACCAGAGTGGAAAAACAAGCACTGGAGGAGCCTAGCCAAAAAGGGAAATAATAAAATAAACGAGCTCAGTTCTTCAATTCAAATTCCATCTCTGTGCTTTCAGGACAGGAGACTTGGAAAAACTGAAGAACTGGCATTAAAGTCTCCTTTGTAGCTGCAGCTGCTCACAGTTATCTGCCTCTGTGTTGCCTGGCAGGCGACACTGCAGTACCGATAGCCTGCAAATTTCCCAGGATGTGAGAAAAGGGCACCGGGAATGACTAATGGATCCATCATGAACTCGCACATGCCAACAGACACACACGCCTGTGTTACAGGTAAGATCCAGCTAGAGCACTGCTGCATCCTACAGCCACAGCCGGCAGCTGCTCTGTGTCAAGCCACTGGTGATGGAGGACATATAATGTTCCCTCTGAAAGCCCTACTTGCTCAAGCAGAGCTTTCTGGTCTCTGGGGAGAGATGCTGCTGAGCCTGTATTTTAATTGGCTTTCAGGTCCCAAGATGGATCAGGCAAGAAAACCTCACTCTGGGATGTTGCACTACATCCTTGCTTTTCCAGAGTACTGTCATTTTTCAGAGCAAATGCCGATAAAAAGGGTGTGATGTCAGGCATCCCATCTGCAGGATGTGCTCTGCTCCTCTGTTCCCAACCACAGACTGATGGACGCCGCTGCTTCATCACCCCCAGAGGAAGCATTACAAATCCTTTCAACACCCATCCTCCCAATTTCAGTAAAGATCCACTGACACTTGGTGGAAAAAACAACATTGTATTTGATTTACAATTAACAGGATTTACAAATAATGAAAAAGAAACAGATTAGCCATGAAATTAGGATGCCTTTGTTGATGAAAGAGTAACTGGCAAAGCACCTTCCTGTAGAAGTCATATAGCTCAGTCCTAAACAGTATAAAATAACTTACAGCCCAGGCAGGTTCAGGAATGATTATAAACAAATGCAAGAAGTTGAGTACAAAACAAACAAAAAACTGCTCACAGCCCACTGGGCAGGAAACCAGTTCTGGTGCGGCTTTTGATTTTCAGAAACTGACGGAAAGGCCCACTGACTAGGAAATTTTCAAAATGGGAGGAAAAAAAAAAAAAAAAATCAACAGACAGTAAAAGTCAGTGTGTGACAACCTACCAGGCAGGGAGAGCAGGCGGCAGACACTGCATTAGCTTGCTCAGAGTGAGCAGAGTCCGGGTACTTGGCAGGACAATGAACGAAGGAGTACAGATGGCAGCACTTCATTAAAATGCTACTTTACTGCCAAAAACTTGCAAGACAAAGAGAAGTGAAGTTCTCTGATGTGCAATACAGCAATTAAAGAAGACGTACCTAACTTTTTGATTTGTACGGAGCTTACCTATATTGTAAACACACACTTTCTGACAAGTTATTTCAAATTTCTTTGCTATGGATTATAGTGTGTATTCAATCAAATGCAGCATTCCAAGGCTCAAAACTGACTGAGTGGTTTTCAATAGATGGGTATATGATTTTTCCAATATCATACTAGTATTTTACATCACAGATACAATAAAAACAAGTGATGGTATTTCTAGGACAGTTCCAAGATTCAAATAAAAAATCATCAGAACCATTCTAAAATAGGATATTATACATAATCAAATCATGTTAAACAGCACACTCTCGGCAAGCAGCTAATTACAAGCATTCTGCTGGTCATGTTTTTCACACAAAAGTCATTCAATAGCACATAAATACTTATTTTTCTGATCTGCTTCTTTTTACAAAACCATTCATCAGATTCACAGAATTAGTACAAGTAAGGCACATTAGCATATATCATAAAACTCACAATAATAACAAAGAGTTTTAAAGTTTTAAGGACTAATTCCTTCTTTGCAGGGATTTCTGAACTGAACAAGACTTCATCAATAGAACTCTCCTACACTGACATTTCTCTTATTCCTCTCACAGCCAACTGTGGTGGGTGCAATACTGTGCATCACCATTGAGATAAATAATTAAATTTAGAACCATGTGTGGTAGCAAATCCCATTTTTAGACCTTGCAGAGAAATCGGACACTTTGTTCACTATGTTCATTATGAGCACAGACCAAGTTTTAGAGCTCTATGGAAGTAAATTTCCAGTTATCAAAATAAAAAGGGGTATTGCATGTGTCTCTGAGTATGTTATTGTTTTCCTAGTACAAATATTGCTTAAGGTAGAAAGGATGCTATAGTATTGAATTTACTTGCGTAATGAATCCTAAATACTGATGTCTCAGATTCTACTAAATCAAATGAACTATAGGGTTTTTTATTTCCACCCCCCACCCTGCCCCCAACCAAAGGACTCTCTTTCCCACAGAAGATTCATTTACACACAACACAGCTTTTAATTAGAAGCATAATTTACAGTAAAAATTCTTTACATTACACCTCTGCTATCAAAAAACCATGAAATCTTTCATTTAAAGTTGTAATTATACATTAAAAAATAGAACACTATTTCCTTAACAGGAAGAATGAATTTGAACATCTTCAGATCAGATTTCTTTATTGCGGCTTTTGAGTCAAAGGTCAGTCACTTTATTCTCTAGCGCAGCTGCTATTTGCTGTAAACGGAAGGCAAGCTGCATTTTTTGTGCAGCTGGATCCTCTTCAAGTGCATTTATAATCTGGAAGATATAAACACAGAAAGTTTAGAATAATTTAGCTTAAAATGTATGACATAGTTCGGAGACCAAGTGTTTGCTACCACTTTAGTTGTAAAGTCTTTTGCATTCACTCTGTACCAAAGTCCATCTATTAGGCCCCATGTTCTATTTTTACACAAAGACAGTAAAAATAATTGTTTCTGTTACTTTATCTAAGTTGCTGTAATGTTGAGATACAAGCAAATTAATAGGTAGTACTTTATCTTGTAAAATATTACATTCCAATGTGGAGCAGGCAGGGGAAAACTTTCCTTAGAGCTGTTTAAGAAACAGTGCTTTTACTTACAGTGCACCCTACAAGGCTTAAGGGTCATTTCCATCATGAATTATATCCCATCCCCATGAGCTTTAGTTATGAGAAGCTCCTGGGTGGTCCATGCACAGCATATGGTAGGACAACGCAAGGTCTCCTGTGTCTGTAGGCAATATGAGGAATAAAGCGAGCAGCTCCCCTTTGGCTCTCGCCAAGAAGTGCCAAGACTGGCCCAGCACCACATAGTTCAGGAAAGCAAAGAGCTTGTCAGAGGAGCCCCCAGCATCCTACAGCCTCTGCTGTACAGAATATATATAAGAGGATATGACTCTTAAGACACAAGGGATTTGAAAACAAGAGCTAGTAAAGGTCAGCTGTTATGAGAATGCTTTTCTACAAACAGAGTTTTTTAGGGCTTCCCAGATCAAATTCAAAAGGTTTCGAAAGGTTTTCATTTCCACCATCCTTTAGGAAAACTTTCCCACCAACTATTAGATTTCTCCATTCGAAGAATGTATTACATGACAAAACCATTCCTTTTCTAGAACTGGCTTTATTAATATAAGTCTGACAGTGTAATCAGGCAGAAACCTTTAGCACTGTTTAAATACTATATAAACTTGCAAGTACAAGGACTGGAAAAATGGAGTTTTCCTGCCACTACCTGTGGTTCTTATTACTTCTTGAGCACCACTGACAACGGAGATTAATGCAGTCAGAATCAATCTAGCCAATAATTTCACTTGAAGGGCTGGTATAGTGTTTGCATTTCCAACACCAGAGCAAATTTGTTTAGAAATAATTATTTTAATGAATTTGTTTTTAAAGTGTGAAAACATTTTTACAAGACAGACTTAATAAACACTTATTGCAGTATTTAAACTGGTCCTAATTTAATTTGCAATTGTTCCCTTAATTTAAACAATTGCATCTAGCTGTAACTCCTCAAATCTAGACTAAATAATTCATGATTATCTCTACTGGTGAATATATCCTTCATATAAATGTGGACAATTAGAATGTACCCACTTAGTCATTGTCAAGCCCTGCAGAGATGCAGAAGGTACAGCACATGCTGGGAACCACTGTGTCAGTAATAAAGACAAGGGCAGCTGCAAAAATGTTCCAATTTATGCAAATTAAAACATTTTCATGGAAAATAAATAAGCTTGATTAATTTTACTGAATGGTTCTTGACAGATTATCTCCACAATTCGGAATTAGCAGCCTTTTCATCAGATGCACCTCATTGTTGCACAGTGATGTACATGGTAGGGAAGAGCTGCAGCTACATACTGGGATGTGCTGGCCTGCCACTGATGAACTCCCAGAGGCTGGTGACTCTGCCTGTGTTGTGGATGAATCAGGGATTTACAGTTCATCTGTCATTCAGGGTCCCTGAGTGTTTTTGTAAGAGGTCAAACTACGGACACATTTGGGAAGGTGCTGAAAGCCAGTTTAGCACTGGGGATGGGGGCTGAGGGGATGCCATCGGGCTGGCCTACATTCCTCTGTCTGCTTCCCACACTGACCATCATTGCAAGACTTCTCAGGGTGATTTGATTTTCTCTGCTTGCATCTGTTTAAAAGCTGTGACAGGCTGGCTGCTCCTGTGAAAAGCAGCTGCAGTGAAGGATGAGACTCACTGTCTTTAGTGCTAAATATAAGTGAAAACATGAACTGTGTTGAGGTGCAAGACTAACCGAATAGAGCTCACATGTGCTGTGCTCCTTTTTGATTCAGCATCTGTTCTTACTTGCTTTGATTCTGAGAGTTTTCTGGAGGCATTCATTTCCATGGAAACCTTTGAATAAAAGTTTCCTTCTCTCTTTTTGTTTTCAGATTAAGTTTGGAGAGCCATAGCCACAGCCCAGCTACACTGGGATATTCTTTGTCCCCCTTTCCACAGGGTGTGAAAAACTTAAGAAACTTTTTAAACTGAAGCTGTGAGCCTGCTTTTGAATCAGGCTACATTCAACAGTTACTCTACTTTGGTTTACCTTGGGCAGGCACTTCACTTGGCATGGCAAAACAGGAATGGTACCATGCATGGAAGGTTTAAGTGCATTTTAACTAATAAAAGGGACATGACTCCAATTCCTACAAGCAAAACAAGTTTAGTGGGTTGTTCCTAACAAAGAAGCACACTGTCTTGAAACCTGATATAACTCTGATGACTTTTTGCTCGGTGACATCCTTATATACATGTTAGGATGGTAGAACTGAAGAGAAACTATTTAAAAATATTTTTCTCTTTCAGATCTTGTTAAACTGTCCATTAAACTATTCCTCTCAAAACCAGATAGCCCATAATGAAATTGTTCATTTATAAGGACATTCCCTTGATCAGTGTAATTGCCAAGCAGGGTATATAATTGCCAGGTTTTTGTTCAGCACTGCTTTTACCTGATTATTCAATGAACCCCAGAAGTCACTCCTTTAGACTAATGTTAGCCTTCATAACATTTTACCATTGATATTAAAGCATGAAAACAAAAGCCATAACTTACCTCATCATAGTATTTGTTAGTGTACTGGTAGAGTTGGTGTAGAGCCACAAGCGTGTTTAAGGAATCAGTATGTGCCTGTTAACACAAGCAGGCAGCAAACATGTCAAAATAGGATCGCACACAGCTGAAAGTTATGCACATGCACAACTGTTGGGTAAAACTGACAGGATTTCCAAATGCAAGCTTTGCATTTGATTTTTGTTAAATGACACTTGGGGTAGGGAAAAGGAGTGAGAAAACTTTTGTTTGGTGATTTTCAGATCAAGACTTTCCCTCTGGTAATTTTCCAGCCTGCCCACAACTCTTAACATTGGAGATGGAAAATATTTTGAACTCTGGACGTCAAACTACAGGCTACAGCTCAAACATCTGTTAGCAGCATGGGTATGAAAAGCTAAAACATTTACTCAGTACAATCTACAAATCGTTGAGATATTAAGCATTGGTTCTGACACAGTCATGGCTGTTTAAAATCCTTTCTCCAGCTCTTTTTATATCTTGGAAATTATTCACACCTCACTACAGCAAAGTTGTACCTTATCAGTTTCATGAGCACATGTACATTTGGAAAAAGCCACCTGAATCATGAAGATAGAAAGGAGTGTGCTGAGAAGAGAGAGAGAAAGGACTTTAAACGAAGCAGGAAATAACCCTTCCATTACCTCATCTTCTCCTACCCCCCACACATATAACTTATTTAGTGAATGTGCTCTACCTGTCTGAACAGATGTTCTTCATTCAAATGTGTAGGATTCAAGTCTCTAGCTACGCCTTTAGTCTTTTAAGTTAGTTAAGAAAATGAAGGATTGCAAAATATTGCTACTGGCATAAATGATTACCCAAGGGATAAAGCAGCAGAGAAACATTAATCTTTCCTTGCTCTATAAAAGTCACTTTTAGAGCTGGTCAAAATTTGCAGTGTTCAATCACTCCTTCCATATTAATTTTTATCATAATTTATAATGAAAATAGAAAGGAACAACATATTCTGCTGATGTTAAAATATTATATTGAATTTACTTCTAATCACCAACTGTTTTAATTTTATATACATCTCAATTTATGTAATAAATAAAGTGAACTGTAAAATGAAATGTCACTGCAGATGAGTTTTGTAGTGAATGACTGAAAATAGAAATGCTCTCATGAGGATGTTGATCTGCAAAATGTTAGGTCCTCAGGGCACTGAAATAAACAAACCGCAAAAAATTCCCCAAACATCCTCCTTACGCTAGAACTCTTCAACTAAATTAAGCAAATGAGCAAACCAGCCGATAAGTACACTGCCTGCTTGCTCAGGCTAAACAACATCTTTAAGACTGGCAAGGGACTCTCCTGGTTCTCTGAGTTAAACAGAGTGCTTCACAGGCAAGAGCCTGCTCTAGCTGAGCTGAGCTGCAGAGCAGGCAGGCTCTTTCAAGACTGAAGCAGGTTTTGTGTTGTCTTTGCTTCACCAGCCTCCAACCAAAGTCCCAGATAGCAACCACCCCACTCTGCTCTTCCCCATGCGAGGTAACCCAAACGATTTATAACGCAAAAAATGCCACTGAGCAAGCACATGATGAACTTCTCACATGCAGCATAAAGCAGAAGTCTTGCCACTGTATAGACAGTTCTCAAATATTCTATACTTTATGTGCATGCCTCTTCTTTAATTTCTGGAATCTAATTTTTGCTGTGGTAGCACTGTGAATTCAGTCATTACTCATTATCAGTGTGATCAATGCAAAAATCTTCTGTATGGTGTGGAGACAAAACACAGTTTAGAGTGCTATCATTTTTCTACGATGGATGTGAAAAATCCAAACACTGTGGTCTATCCCCTGCATAACTCAGATAGATTAGTGACAATATGGATTCTTGATTCCATTCAATAATCAACATTTCAAAGGTCTAACAGGCATGACTACTATAAACAAGAATATTTCAGAGATTTATGAAATTACTCGTCTGATATTTGCACATACAAAAACCCCATTTGTTGAGATAGAAAGAGAAGACTACAAAAAGCAGTGCTATACTTGGCTCCAAATTCAGTATAAGCAAATGGTTTATATTCTTACCCTAGAAATCTCTGCTAGATGGGTATTCATGTCTTGGTCACTCACTGGCACCATCTGACGAATACCTTTGTAGTAACTGCAAGAAATTAAAAAGATTTTCAGTCAGGTGAAATAAACTGTCTTTCTGGTAATTCTGTCTTTCAATTTTGCCATGATTTCAAACATGCTTCTTTACTAACACAGGAGATACTCTACCACAACAGACCAGTGATTCCTTTAGTAATCCTGCCTTCCAACCTTTGCAGAAGAGGCAAATCATACCTGATTGTACAGGAACGTACCACAGGAAAAAAGTCTGTAATTGCAGATAATGATTATTTTAGGTCTTAAAACTGGCAAGGATTTTGTTCTGTGGCAGATCTTTCATGATATTAACAGAATTTCCAATTAGTAAATGAATAAAGTCAGAGACAGAATAGAAAAAAAATGTTTCTGAAAATGTTTTCAGGATTTGGTCTCTACTGACTTAAGAAAGTGCAGCATTTGTTAGACAGATCGTGTGGGTAAAAACTATGACTGCAGAAAACAGCATCATATTTTCTTCTGCAAAAATCTGTTAATCTGTCTGTACAGACAAGAATATGCACTGGGTCATAACGGAGCTCCATTTCAACCCTGCCAATGCCACCACCAAGGGGATGTTCAAACATTTGGGTGTAAAATTTTTCATATTTGACAACTGACTTTGACTATATCAGCATTCCCTTTTCCTCTTACGCAGGCTTAAAATCCTAACAACTGAATAAGCATGAAAAGGGTTGATACTTACTCTTCCACCATTTTCTTATAGTTAGAGATTTCTTTTGCATAAAGTAATTTATTACTTGGAGAATCCTGAAAAATTTAGAATACAGAAAAATGTGGTCAATTTATGAACATTTCTAGGAAGCAAAAGAAAGTCAAGAATGTAAGATCAAGCCTTTATATTCACATACACTTGAGCTTTACAGTTATTAACATTTGGATACTTATTAACATTGGTTTATTAACATTGGTGGGATTATTTAATAAAAAGATGACATTTACACATGTCATTACTGCTGAGTTTTACAAATATATCAGTGCAAGGTGATAATAAATTATTGGTGGACCTGAAACAATCAGTTCTTAAATGTGCTTTTTATAAAAGCAGTTGCTATTTTCTCCTTTTTCTAAGTATCAATTGGCAGACTACACAGTAATACTGACAGTTCACCAACTTGTTAAGTGGTGAAATGTTAACTTCATTATAAAACTAAAAAGAAACGATCAAGGCTATATCTCCTCAGAGAATGGGTATTGTCTGTGAGGATGCCCTTTGTCTCGTCAGGCATGAGCATAGTCAGGATGTAGAATGCAAATCACTTACTCTGCTTAATTTGTGCTCTGTTCTTGTGCAAGCATCCATGAAAGTCTGTGCAATGACTGACAAGGAAGCATCCACTACTTCATGAACATGAACATCAAAGATGAAATGGGGATTTTTCAATATGTTTACCCAGAATCTAAGAGGCAGGCTGCAAAGCAAGGAAGAAGATAAATAATCCTTTTTACACAATAAATATTCTACAACAAGAAAATCACATGAAATTAAATATGGGCTTTGCATTTTGATCACCTCACAACAGTGATGTTTAATTTTATATTTCAATGTTTATACCAGCTGGTCTGGTTTCCATGTCTGAAAACCAAGTGTTTACATCTCTCACACAAAAACTCATATGAGAAGGATTTTGAGTGCCCCATAACAGTAAGCAAAGATGTCTGCATGGTCAGAGAAACTATTAAGTAGTATGTATTAGATTTTGTGATTTTATAGGTAAATCTAGTCCCATTTGCCTCTTGCTTTCCTCTTCTCTGAGGAAAGATAAAATATAAAACATGGTAAATCTGCCAGTGACAATCCCATAGATAAGCTGGTTTCATTTTTGCAGCTTCTAGGCTTACAGTGAATCTTTTTCATCATACAACCACATTATCTCAGTTAAAATGATTCTGAGGATTATAAATCAAATTTACTTTGATTTGTGGTAAGCGTGCTAGTATACACCTGGGAATTATACTCTTATTTCTCTGCAATACAAGTATGACTCTGTTCATACTGTACCTGTTTGTTTTCCAGATGTGAATGGTATCTTCATCCTTGATATCATGTTTTTCTGCTTGCTCATCAAGAAAGTCAAAGAAGTACTTCACAGCTGGTGGCACTACATGGTTAGAATTGAGCACACTATGAAAGAAGTCATCTACAAACTGCTGAAGTGTCCCCTAAAAGCAAATTTTAAAAAACCAGTTACATTTCTGTTACAAGCTGAACTCAGCATCTTTCATGCCTAGCGTCTTTCATTCCTGTTGACACTGAGAGCCCATAATCCAGTTGCCATCACTGATGGCCTTTATCCTGAGTGCTGAGTGACAAAAAGCAAGCAACTTCTTAGAGCAATGACTTTGTAAACTGCAAACACAGTAAAGACCTTCTAGAGCACAATTTTATGTTCTAGACTGAAACGTTGTGACTTCACCAGAGATCCTATGGTTTGCACAGAAAGTTATGCCTTCTGCTTGACAGAAGAAGCAGAAATTCATTGTTACATTTACACTTCAGGGTTGTTGTGCCCATAAAATAATTTTTAACCACTTTTTAATGATTTTGCAACTTCCCAAATCCAGTTTTTCTGACACCAGAGCACCATGCAATTTTTAGAAAGAGACTGAGAGGAAGAAGTGCCAGTGAGCATTTGCCCTTTTTGTTTAAGCACTTGGATGTTATCAGACACCCAGTCTGACTCAGCTCCATGAGATCCACTGAGCCCAAGGAGTGAAGTGTCCAGAAGGGCTACATTCATGGTTGGATTCCTGTATCTGCTTGATCTTAGTAAAGGCAACCTCAGAGACTGTCCCCTTGTTTTAGAGATGACTTGTTGAGGCCACACAGGGCTCATCCCCAGTCAGCTGATTGGCCCTACAGACACCTTCGAAGGGCTCCATGCTCTTTCCAACCATGACTCCAGCTGACAGCCTCCAAACAGGGCAGGGGCCCAGATGGCAAGGAGCCCTAAGGCATTCTACTGTCAGCAAGAACACACTGACAGTTCCTGGGTTGTAGGGGTAGCTGTGATCCCAGCCAGAACATCTCACCAACACTTCATGAGTCAGTAATGCTCCAGATTGGTAAGAATCTATGAACTGGATACTGGGAATACAAAAGCAGTGGCTTCATTAACAGAGAAAAGGGGATACAAGCATCCTTCTGGCTCTTTGTCCAAAGTCTGTGTCGTCTATCCACAGACTTTACTTCATATCCATTTCCACACTCAGACAAGTGGCCTTAGCTGGAGCCAGACTGCCTTCATTTTCACAAAAGGAGCCTGGCTTTGTGGTCATTAAATACATTATTCTAAACTCTTTCTCCAAGGAGAAATGTTTTAAAAAATAATTTTGCTCATGATCAGTTCTGCAATATAGGCATTAAAAATATTCTAAAAGGACTATTATTATTTGGAAACTTTTTTTTAAGTTTGACTGCAGCATTGATCACTTACAAGAACAGGGAAATATAAGACTCTGTAGGAGTTTATAAAGCATTCTGTTCAAAAGAAAACTCAACAAAATATTATCTAAACAGGTGGCACAGAGCAGAATATTCATCTTTGTCTTGCAAGGAAAATCCTTATTTAACAATCACGTAATCATGATTCTCAGCTTTGATGAGGAGTTGTACTTTATCTCTTTCCCAGTAATGTTCCTCAGGGCATATTAATCACTTGAAGCCTTGAGCACCAGCTTGTATGTACATGACGCATATTCCAAATCGCAGCCAAAGACATGACTAATATTTGCATCTATTTCTTCAGTTGTATCTCAAAATCTGTAGAAGTAAGGTGTAACTATAGCACATCTGAGCCCTACCTTCACAGAAAGAAGTCTGGTCAGGTAGATTTCTGTAATAGCTTTGGTCCTCTCTTTTTCTTTCACACTGCCCCGCTTTGATTTACCTTCATCCATTTCATCCACTGGCCGGACTAGATGCCAGACCTTATTTTCATCTTCCAGGAGTGCATGCCCTAGAAACCGTAATTGCAATAATTATAAAAAACACCCAACCCCAAAACAGCAACATGAAAACAATCATATACATAGGTACATGTTCCCTATCCTTAACATACCTGTCCTCTTGCCAAGGGGATCTAGATTGCTCTGCCCAACATGCACAACTCAAATACTAAATATTCAGTGACACAGAGCTGAAAAAGCTTGCTTTTGTCAAGACCAAAGGGTGAGGAAGGAATCACACAACAAGAGAACTCCTGTTTGGTCACTGTTCTTTCAAGCCAGGACAGGGATAATTTTTGCAGGAGGGGTCATGGCTCAACCCATGATTTTTGCCTTTTGTGCCTCCAATTGTCCTCTCCATCCTGCTGCAGGGAAGGGGGAGCTGGAGGGGGAAGTGAGCAAGTGGTGCATGGCTTGGAGAGGTAGAAAACTAAATTGGAGAATACTTCTCCTAAATCATAACAGTCATGTAAACACAGTATGTGCATGTTTTCAGGTGCACACAATCAACTTCACTATTTCTTTGTAAATTCTCAAAGACATGACCAAGTTATAGAATTGCAGCTAGGTCTGACCCCATAGCCACCGCAGAAATACCAATTGCAGCCTGCTCCTGGTAAAACCTTTTTTCTAGGTAACACCATTACAATTCACATCTTTACCCCAGTTGCTGAGGTCAAAGTATGGTACCTCAGTTCAAACCTCCCTTTTATCAGCATTTGATAAGCACCACTTGACTTTGTAGCTGAGTCTCCACTCATGTATCCCTTCACTGAGATGACATGAACTCCAGCAGCCAGAAGTAATGACTGAAGCAAATTCATATCCATTAAAATAAGATTTAAAAAAAAAAAAAATGTCAGTATTCACAGTTTAAAGCAGAGGGAGAGACTCATATCAGGTCTGTTACAACAGAGCAGAAACAGGAGTAAGCACTTGGATGCTAATGACAGCTGGTCTGGTTACAGTGCCTCAGTGTGCTGCCCAGGGCTTGGCCATGCACCCGGTCCCAGGGCTTGGACCAACGATCACACAGTGCATAAAAGGAGTTTTGCATTTCAGCATCAATATTATTGTTCAGACAAACTCTATGCCGGAGAATCTTTTGTTACAAAGAGTTCTAAAAGAGATGATACAGTTGTTTTAACTTGCAATTAATATTCCTTGCAAAGAGTTTCCGCGTCGCTTTCAAATCTCCTAGTTTTGTTTGTTCTTCCTTTAATTCCTGAACTTTTGTATCTACTTGGCACAGTCCTGAAAATCAATGGCGCTTTTCCAGTGGAAGTTATTGAATCAGTACATTTAAAATCACTGACATCTTAAAAAGATGAAAGTTACTTCTCCCATAGAAATCGTGATTCAGCCCCACTGTACAAATTATTTTGCATTCTGCTAAGTTTTATGCTTTAATATACATCTCTAATATAACTGAATCCCAGTTACAGCACAAAATATCAGTTTTTAATTGCATTAACTTTGACCATAATAGTTTATTAACCAAGTTCCTCAATAGCTGCATTGAATTTCCCAGCTTGCATGTACATTCAATATTTTTCATCACAGGGGAAAATAACATTTATGTGTAATCTGGCTAAGCCAACACTTTTGCTTAAATCTACTTTATATATCCTCATGAAAAGCATTAGTTATGCAGTCTTCTGGGACCTTTACTTCTTTTTAACAAGGTAGGGAAAAAATATAAATCCCACATTAAATCACATTGTCCTTTGAGAATCCTTAATTCAACTTGGAAGTTCATGTGAATGAAGCCAGACAAAAGGAAAGCTATCACTATTTTGTAGCAGTTGCAATTTCACAATTGATGCCGTTCATGGCAATCATCTGCCAGAACAGTAAGAACCATTGCTGGACATGAAGTATGGAATTTCTTTTGCAATCCCTGTTATTTACTTTTGGAAATTAACAGATCAAATCATGCAGTTAGAGCAGAAACTATATTCCAGTCTTATGTCAGTTGTTTGGTACACTCCTGCTTCCTCCTTTGATTCAAAGGAATTTATTCTCTCTTTGCCCTCCTGATGGTATATGGTCCAGTTTAACTTGGAGAGAAGAGGAAACAACTAAAGGGGTTTCCACTGAGGCTACTGGCTCTTACATGCAGCTGAATTTGTTTCGTGTTTGTTTAGCAACAGCAGAATTGGCTTCTAGTGGAATAGTACTTATTTCATAGGAAAGTAAGGATTAAGAGACTACAGCTCAACCAGATGAACTTCTGCAGCACAAAGATCCCACTTCATTGCTATAAATAGCAGGAAGAAAGAGGAAGAAAAACTCAGAATATGGAGCAACAAAACATGTTAGCTGTATGGTTGCTAAGAGAAAATAACAGTTCTATGAGATAATATTTTCCTCAATGGGAAAGTAGGAAATGAAGAAAATAAAAGATAAGGGGGAATACCTCCTTTTTATCTCCATAACCACACTATGCATTAAGCTGTAAGCAGGGAGAACATTGTATCCAGGGGGTCAAATGCTTCCCCCAGAGCTCTTTGTCTTGGCCCTTGGGCATTCTTTGGCCAATATAAAATAATTTGGGGTGGGTTAATGGCAAAAATAGACTGTGCTGACTAATTATAGTGGTAGGAACCATGATGTAAACATCAGACAATGCAGTCCCTTTCCCCTTGTGTGACCTGCAGCAAATGATCTTCCTTCTAGTCTCCCCCACCCCATGAACACTGTTCCATGGAGATAAGAGCTGCCCTAACAGATCTGCTAATTAATATTTCTGATCTGCAACCCCATGTCTATTTTATTCAGAATTAAAAAAGGAAAAACACCCAACAAAACAAAACCAAATATCAGAAAAAACAACGAAAATAACAGAATGTATTGTTTTGGTTTATAGTTCAGTACAGAAACACTAGTATGAAATCACTGAAACCATTCTCCTTCTTGATACAAATTAGTAATTGCATTTATTGTCTCCAGAAGCAAAAGATGCTGCATTTAATTTGTCACAATTTCCAGCTTCTAGTGTCTTCCTGTTAGAAGCTGTGAATAAAAGCAGCATGGAAGCAATGCCAGGTTTTAGAGCAACATCTCTGAACATGGTTTTACATTTTCGGTCTGTGGAAAGGCTCCTACTTTGGCCGACTGTCAATGGCTTCAGCTGACACTTCTCAATGCAGAAGGTGCAAGTTAATGAGGCTCTGAATAAAAGGAAATCCACTTTATCACAAGCCTCATTCATAGTCAGGATAGGATTTCTGTTTATTCCAACCCTGTAAATCCCTGTGTCATATGAATGTGTATGTGTGGGAGGGGAAGCCTCTGATCCTCTTCTCTCCCTTTTTTACACAGTGTCTCACAAATCACGGTCACGGCAGGCTCTCACTTTGTACCAGCTTTGTAAAATTTTATAGCTTTCCAACAGAACAAGTTGGCACCAGATAGCTCTGAGGACCTTACGGTGCTAAAGAAAGCAGGGTAGCTTGGCATGAAACACTGTCGTCCTGAATTTGTACACTACTATTGTGCAAGACAGGTTGTGGAGAAGAAACATGGTGGAAGCTGTTTCCACTTGATACTTTGGGATATGAATCCTCTGCTCTCTTATGTACGAGAGCCCTTGTGTGACACCACTGTCCCCAGAAGTCTGCTTTTCCTTTACAATTTAGTATGCCACACAGATAACTAAGGAATTCACCTTGGAGTACAGATCATGCTTGTTCAAAGAGCTTCATCATACTGAATCACAGCTAATGATATAATTGCAGAGAAGGAGGAAAGAAAAAAAAACCTAGCCCAAGAAAAAAAATATAAAAACATGTGATCTGGTCCTGTACTGCCTGCCACAAGGGTAGAGAGGTGAGGAGGATGAAGACTGGGAGTCCAGAACAGAAGACTGACCATTATTCTATATTATGAAAGCAAAGCAAGTTAAGGGCTCCATTCACAGTCCTCTCCACTTCTTTAGAGGTGAGGTGGCGACAGCCCCAGCCATCAGTGCAACCAAACTGATCAGGGACTAGGAATCAGCTCCTGGCCTGGCTGCACTCCACTGCCTTCTATATTAAACTGGATAGCTTTTTAAGTTAACATGCTGGGTTGGCTCCTGCTGTGACAGAACAGTCACCGCTTGGCCAGCTATGCCAGGCACTGCCAGTAAAGGTGTGAGAGGAGCAGCAGTGGTGTAGACGTGACCATTAGAAGACTCTTCTTTCTGTTGGAAAAAGTCTCAAAAGAAAGAATCCAGGAGGATAGAGTAAAAAGCAAACAACAAGTAATTCTGCTCATCTTGATTTCCTGTCCAACACCCAAAACAAATGACATGAAAGCCTGAACATTTCTGCTAAATAGCAATATATGCCAGAGTGATCAGTTGAGACCCATTTTCTTGAAAAATGTAAATTTCTGGCATATTATTTCCAACCTGTTTGACTGCGCAGCCCTTGAAACCTATTAAATCTAAGATCAGTAAATCTGTTTAACGGAATAAAACTATTAGGTGAAGTAATGGCCTTTGCAATCAGTGCTGGACAGAAAAGCATATCAAATGAGTTCATGGGAGGAAGAATGATCTCAACAATTATTGTTCCATAAATCTAACTTCTACCTCATGTAAAATAACAATATAAGGATAAAAAACCACCAGACAAATCAAACATCTGAAGTCAGCAAAGGAAATACATGTGACAAAGAACATATATTCACAAGTAAATATTTCCATTAAAATCTGAGTGCAGTCAAGGCGGTAATGGATATGGTGTCTCAAGATATTTTGAGATAGAGAAAATTGGTCTAGACAGAACACTAACATGTAAAATAAAAGCTTTTAAGATGGGTTGAAAGCTAACAGGTTGTCTTCTGTGTTGTGAAGTCGAGCATAATATAGCAGACAGCAATACAAGAATTATGCGGCAGATGCTATCAGTGATGTGAAAGAGAAGAAACATTACAAGGAAATTCCTGACATTAACTTAAAGAGGATTGCAAACCTCAAAAAGAACAAAGGAATTGTGAAAAACGCTGCATCTAAAGAGACAAAATGCATGGAACAAACAAAACCAACTAAAAAGTCCTGGAAAAAGACAAGTTAGCATAGCTGGTGAAACATTACTCAGAGGGAGGGAGACACAAAATCTGAATGTACAGAGATGAATTTGCAAGGCAACGCAGTTGTAAGAAATGCTACAAAAATTTACATCATTTCCATTATGTCACAGAGAGGGGAGCTAGCCTGCCCCGTGGTTCATCTAGAACACTGAATTTAATTCTCAGTCTAATAAGAAGTGAAAGAAGTTTGAAGAGGAAAGTGAGTAAAGGCTGAAGAAAGGAAAAAAAGACATAAAGCTCTGGGAAGATGAAATGTACTGTTTGCTATAGATGTAGTGGGATTAAAAAACAAAATATAGAAGGAAATGTTTAATAAGAGTGCTTTCTTTTAAGTTGGGGTATGGATTCACAGCAATTATGGTTAAAGTCCCAGCATTTAAGACTTTTACAATGAAGGCAAGTGTACAGTGGGTAACACACAATAAATAAACCCTATATAGTCTGGTGGGGAATATCTAGCTCCACACAAGTGCTTGATAAATAAAATCAAGACAGCAGCATCACTGTGGGTTTTGACTTCTAGTCATCTTGGGAGGTAGGGAAGCCACAAGATACTTACTTTCCCCTGGGACATCTTGCTGATTATCCTCTGGCTGCTGGGAAATTCCCATTTTTGATAAGATGAGCGTGGCACCATCTCGGACCTTTGAAAATACAAACACAGCGATGTTCTTTGAAAGAACCACACACTACTGAACCTCCTTCTTAAACCGTAAACTGTGGTTTCTCTAATCTGTTGCAGGGAATCTATAACAAATGATAACCTTGCAGAGGTTCTTAGGCAACATGGCCCTGCAATTCAGAACAGGCTCCCTCCCCCTCCATTAGTAAGAGATCCCATCAACACCTCCTCTGAGATTACTGAAATATTAGGAGCATCTTCAAGGCTTAAGTGGTTCCTCAATCTGGTATGGGTGCCCTTTGGACAAAAATGGGGTTCATCATGAAGAATCAGACCTGTGTATTTTCTGAGGGAAAACTAACCAACTTTTCTCTTTTGCAATCAGGATTAACTGTTGTTACAAAGCAATAAATAGCTTAAAAAGGAAAGATGAGTGGATTGCAAGTGTGTGGTAGAATGCACAGTATGAAACCTAAAATAGGTGGTACAAAAATGTCAACATCTGCTCTCATGACTGGGCTGTTGAACAAATCAGACCAACTCAAAATCTATTTAGCAGCACAGTAAGGACAAAGGCAATTCTCAGGGGTAGGAAGTGGTAGAGGAAAGAAAAGATGACTATGAAACTTAGCAAAAAGAGCTTTTGAATGTTTTAAGTGGAATTTGGATTTGGATACTCCAATGATGAGGAAATCAAAGTGCTGGCATTTAGGTTTTGTGTTTTCACAAAAGATGTTTAGGCAATATGTCTAAACCCTGCCTTTCACAGTCCAAAGCTTTTACTGACTAGACCCAGACCCCATGTTCTTGATTCTTTATCACAGAATCACAGAATGATTTGGGTTGGAAGGGGCCTTTAAGATCATCTATTTTCAATTCCCCTGCCATGGGCAGGGACACTAGACCAGGTTTCTCAGAGCCCCGTCTAGCCTGGCCTTGAACACTGCCAGGGATGGGGTATCCACAGCTTCTCTGGGCAACCTGTATGTAGCACTGAAGTTTGTCTAAAAACAAATAAAGATTTTATTTATTACAAGAAAACAGATAACCGGTACGAACAACTGTTTTGAAACACCTTACATTATAATGCATTAGTGTGTTGATACGTTTCCATCTGCCATCTCTTTGGGATGTTAAATCCAAGTCTGAGAGGATCTGTGCAGTAGAACCTGGACGCCACTCTAAGGGGTAATTAAAGTGAGAAAAACCAGTTTTTAACTGTATGCAAAAATAACTACTCCAAGAATGTTTTACAGACACACTGACACATTGTGGAACAACAAAGAAGTAATGTAGCACATACCCCAATATATGTTTTTTATTGCTTAATCATTTGGTCTTTATTGCAGAAGTTTGCATGAACTATTCCTAATCATGCATATGACTTCTGATTATCTTCCATAAAAAGTTAAACTCCTTCATATAGAATTTGCTAAATATATACAATAAGATCTGCTGTTGGTCCAAAATCAGTAGGATTTCATGGACTAGAAAATACTTTTTTAGGGGATTTACTAGGATTTTCTGAAGAGCAAGAATTCCATCTTCTACTTTCACATTAACAGAGTAATGAAAATACTGAAAAAAAATATTAATTGGAGCTTTTATTCCAAGATTATTAGGTCTTTTAAGGAACACAGTTTCTTTTTTTTTTTTTTTCAAGAAGAGAACAGCTATTTTGAAAGCCTTCAAGAAGGATTATTTTCAAAGACTAGGTGCTACATCATCTCCTAAAAGTGCAGTTCCTGTAAGTTATAATTCTTTCGAATAACCATCATAAAGGCAACTAAAAATCAGTACCAGTTTCTGGAATTGCATCATTACTTCTCCATCAGTTAATTATCCATGCTGTCATTATCATATTAAATTAGTACCTGAGATACTGACTCTGTCAGACACGAATTCATTTGTGCTAACAGTCATTAACAGGCTCTTGCGATGCTAATGACAGTATACCAAGATTTAAGAGTCAAGAAAACTAACTCTGTAAGAAAACATTCATTTTTAAGGCATATTAAGATTGCTGAAAAATGCTGTATTTTTGCATTCAGCTGAATGTGAATTCAGCTTTTTTAAACAAACCAAACTCAACAAACAACAAACCAATCCACAACCAAGCAATAAAATCCTCTTATAGATCTTTTTTGAGAAAATACAGTCACACAACATGTGTCACCTGTTCAGTATAGTATCAGAAGTAGCTACCTACCAAGAACTACACTGTCAGCTTTTGGCCACTGAGAACACGGCAGATTTCGATAGACTTGGTCTATTATCTTTTCCTTTACTTGTGATATAGTATCACAGTTCAGCACTTTCACAGGTATGGAATCGTTGCCTCCCTCTTGCACATATACATTAACTGTCTGTGAAGAAAAGAATGTACAAGGTTATTAAGGCAAATCAGTGTTGAATTACCTCTGAATCTGTTTTTCTGGGTGATTTAAATGCAAACAGTATTTGAAATTCACCGTGCAATGATTATTGTACAGCAACACATATTTGCAATGGGAGTATGGATTATTTGAGGGTTTATTTGAAGGATCCTTTGCTATTATGCAGCCAACCAGCTACCATAAATTCCAGTTAATTTCTCCCACCATGACAAAACAGAAAAGATACAGAATAGATTTAGTCATGCCTAATATGCTAATATTATTGAGTCTTGGGAGTTTATTAAACAGAAACACAGAAGAACAAAGCAGCTGGACCACTGACTCGTTACATGCTTCTCATTTAACCTGATAATCCTAAACATAAAAAAGCCCAAATATTGCAGTGGCAAATTTCATGAGTTCCCAATAATTATTTGAACTGCACTTCATTGATCCCCTAGAATATTATGTGCTTTGCCTTGCTTTATACTGTCTTCATGACTGTGGCTTTAAAGATGAGCAGACTACTGTACATATGGTGATTTAACATGGCTCAACTGATGAACATGGAGTTGTTCAGCTCTCCAAACTTTGCCTCCTGTTACCAGCTGTTCATTAAATACACACATGCATACAGATATATATGTACATAGAAAAGTAATTTCTATCATCTAATGTGTTTGAAAACCTCATTTACTGCTTACTGTTGTGATAATGACTCTAATAGCTCCAGGGAATACACCTAAGTAGGTTATGCTAGTTCTAAAGTATTACTGTTTTCTGATACTATTGATGTGTTTTTTTAATGTTAAAGAGAATTTCTTGAAAGCCTGTAATTTGCTAAATCTAGAGTGATTTTTTTGAAAGTAGCTTTGCTATGTGTCAGTTTCAATATAGACAAAATCAAATAAGAAAACCATGGCCAGAAAACCTCCCCAGAAGGAAAGAAAAAAAAAATCAAAACACCCCAAATAGATATTATGAAAAGCCTCTTTCTTTCACTAGCTGAATCAGTACAACAGCTCAGAGCCCTCGTGGATCTTTTGCCAGTCAGGTAACTTAGGAGGCCAGGCACATGTGAAGCACTGCAGCTCTCAGATACATATGGTCCTGCCAACCACATTGCCTGAATTTACCACATCAGACCTCAGAAATAAACTTGCATAGCTGGTATTTTTAAACAGTGAAGAAAAGCTATGCCATACGGCAGTCAAATTAAACATGATTGCACTGTCCCTTGACAGAACTCTCAAACTAATCATGAGATTTCACCTTCCTTTTCCTATTAGCTTTATGGTAATTAGACATGATTTTGCTGCTGGTTCAGTATGCAGCATGTCAGTGTAACCAGTGATGCAAAACAGATTCATCTTTTAAATAAGAACAATTAGAGAGCAGACAACTGCTCTATGCTGTACGTACCCACCTTGTCTCACTTTCAGGCAGAAGTGAAGAAATTAACTCATGCTTTAACCTACATTGGTGCACAAATGCTCCTTAACTGTTTAGAGTTACCACAACATCATCATCATGCCAAAGATCTCAAAAACTTATGGCAATAATACCCCCTTCATAATCTTTTATCACACGTATATACACATATACATATACCTCATCAACTTCCACACATACACATACATAAAATATTCGTTGGATACTTACAGCTATCTGTCAGTCTGGACCAAATACTGCTACTGTACAATCTTATAATGCCTAATATCTAGCTAATATGCATGTTGTGCCCACATCTGATTGCACACACAGATTTTCTGCTTTCACACTGGTTCATTTAGCTTAATTGCAGGCTTTTTTTTTTTTTAATGAAAAGAAACAGACTGAATAAAGAATTACTGCCATTAAGTCTTATATGATGTACAGTGCAAATAAATTTTGTCCTCCATACACTACAGAAATTATAGCCAGCATTGCCAATCAGTGTGTTTTCTGTGGGTGGCACTTTTGGCTCAGATATAAAGACGGTAACTCAACTAACCCCCAAAATATCAGTTGAACATAAAATATTTCTTCTGGCCTGGCACACTCTTCCTCCAGGCACTCTAGGTCACAGTCTGGTGACTCTGTGAGTGAAAGTCCTACAGCACTCTCCCCAAATCAGCCCTCCCATCAGCATCACTTGAGAATACTTAAAATGGTGACTTTTTTTTTCCCAAACTGGGACTTAGTAAACCCTTTATTTAAAATTTCTTTTCCATGCTGCACATATATCACTGCATTTTTCTCAGCTGAAGACAACTACAAATGACTCCTAACATGTCAATAAAATAGCAATTAGAAAGGGAAAAAAAAAATGTGAGTTGGTTTCTGAAGGACAGCCTGTGCATCCTTGATGTTCACTACACTGTATCCTGAAGAATACCAGCAAGACTGTCAGAAAGATTTTACACTCCCTGAACAGCTAAAGAGTGGGCTGCTTCAGTTTTTCCAAAAGAACAGTGAATCTGTGCTCTGGAGTATGTTTGAAAAGTGGTGGAAATTTTTGGCAGTGAACAGAATTAAGTCAAAATAGAATTCATAGTAGAAGAGAACTGGACCATGGCACTGGTGATCAGATACAGGGGGAAGCTGAGCTCAGAGTGGGAACTCCCTTCCCAGGAATGTCCATTTCATCCCACTTGAAGGAACTAACACAGGTCTCCAGAACTGGCTGTAGAGGCACTGTAGAGAATTACTTCCCTAAGAGGAAATAGACACCTTTCAATGCCATTTGGGCTGCCTGCAGAAAGAGGTCCATAAAGTGTTCTGGAGATTGTGGAGCAATCTCACAGGGCTGCAGAGGAGCTCATCCTGGTGTACTAATAAAATAATCTCTAAAATTATTATGTTCAATGTGTTGATCAGCAGCAATCACAACTGAGAAAACCTGAAGTTCAATCATAATGATAATGCAAGAATTCTGCAAAAATCAATTGCCAATGAATTTAGATGGGAAAAGGGGAGGAGCCAAACATCCTAACCACTTTTCAGACAGACTGAAAATTATGAAAGAGATTTATTGAAATGAATTCCACAGTGGCAGGATTTGAATTTCATCTTAGAAGATACTTTATAATTCTGTTTTCCCACTTAGAGACTTGTTTTGGTCAAACTACTGACGATCCTGCCCACGACCAGAATTTCTCTGCAGTTCTCAGTAGTCTAGAAAACTGTGTACAGACTTAACACTATAGGAATTAATTTTAAAATAGAAAAAGATTTTATAATCTATTAATCATGCTTTGCTTACCAACTGTGTGTACTCTACATCATCTCCCAGTAAGCCTGTGTCATTCAATGTATACTTGGCTTTCTTTAGTACAGCATCCACTGGGCCTTTTTCTACCTGGTGTTTGATAGCCTTGAACAATTTATAAAGAGGCTCCCCGGCATTGTCCTATGTAAAGGAAAGGAAATGAAATAAAGCAAAACCAAAAGACATACTCAGTGCAGCTTTTTAAAGCATAACTGATTAAAAAAAAGCCCACAGGCAACAGACTTCAACTCTTACCTTGAGGTACTGATACAAACAAATAGACATCCAGTTAGACAACATTCTCTCAACAACCGTTTCAGATCTGAAAAAACAACCAACTCTGAATAAGGTAAGGGCACTTAATGACAAGGTTTTAAAGAAAAACACTGCCTGCTTGAAATATAATATTTTTACATGCTTAACTGCATGCAGCCTCCTAATGCAATGTTTTCCCTATAGAGTCTTGAAAGCCTATACTTGGTTTCGGATAAGTGCTTTGTATTGCTCATCATTCCTGAGTAGGTACCTTCATCTCGTTGCGGAAAAGCACACATCCTTTATTCAAAATCTTAAATTGGGTCTATGCTGTGAGACCTGAAAAATTAACCCAGTTGTGCAGTTACTGGGAAACAAGCTACAGATTACAGAGCTACAACATACACAGAGCAAGGTAATAAATTGTAATTTATTCGGGATAATAACTGGGTTGAAACACTAGTGCAAGCCCTCACTGAATGCACAATACACTGATTATGTGTACTCATTATGGAGGTGATGTGTGATACAAATGCTAGATCACTTGCAATAAAGTTAGATTAAAAAGTAAATGAAATGTTCAGTGTGGTATTTTGAAGTAAGGTAGGTGTTTCTACACTACAGTACTTGAACATGTAGACCTGTCCAGTAGTCCTGCATGTGCCTTCCACAGCTGCTCCTGGTGGGCTTGTCTGGCTAATATGCTTGGGCCAAGCTATTTCTGACTTTTATGGAGAGCTGGCATTTCAGTACAGTCACATTGCAAAAGAAACACATTTACAGAAAGCCAGAGATATACAGAAAGTACGACAATCATTCAAACCTTCTTAGCATCAGCTTTGGGTTTTTGGCCACAACATACTGCTCCATCAGTTCTAAGAACAACGTCCTCATGATGTCAGTGTAGTATTCTAGTTTTCCATGTAAAGCGACTGTCAGTAAAGATGCAAAATACACTTTAGCTCGAGCAGAGAACTCCCTTTGGTTTTCCAGCGTGTGAATAAACTGAAACAGAAAACAAATGTAAAACCGAGTCAAGATGACAGGTTTCTGAAGAACCTCAACACTTGTCTGCACTAAGAAGAAAAACAATTATTATTTTAATATTAAATCTCCTAAGTGCAGAATCAAAAAGTTTTCAGGAGTTTGAAAGAACTTCTTATAAGAAAATGTTCCCTAAAATTTGGTTTTAGATACACACACAATGTACTGGACTGACTCAAGGGATGCTCATATGCTTAACTAAAACCTTATCTAAAAAGGATGTTTTAATTAAATGTAAAACAGTGTTCTGTGACAATTTTAAAAGAGAAAATCTCTCCCAAATTCCCAGTCCTTTCACATCAAATTACAAAGACACTAATCTAAGTACACCTGGAAATGTGCTCTCATCTGCCATAAACTTTAATACTAGCATTAACTAGCTCAGGTCTAAATTCTCATAAAAAAAGAAAAAAAAAAAAAGAGGAAAAGCTACATCTATATTTAGGTGTCTGACAATGAGCCTCAGTTTTGAGAGTGAGCAATTATAAGTCTCTTCAGAGCTGTTGTGAGCACTCATCAGTCCTGATGAATAGGCCACTTGAGGAGCCTCTGCCTTTGCTGGGGCAGAGATTCTAGTAAATGGCTGTCCACAGGTGACTCCTGTGAGGAGCCAGGATGGAATCAGCACTCTCTGATCCCATTTCTTAAAAGGCTAAACCAAACTTGTAACACCAGTTTTTATGCCAGATTGGGTAATACTTGCTTTTTACAGCCACTGCAATGTTGATTAACTCCATATTACATGACCTGGCACAGAAATGGAATCTTGCCTATCTGTCCCACCAGGAAGCTCTGGCTGTGATACCACATATATGCAGTGGTTACTCTGAAATCAGAACCACATGAAAATCACTTATTTTTATTAATTTTTGGTTCAGTTGTGCTTGCAAACTTACTGTCTCACACACATACACACAGGTATGCCTAGCTAAGAGACAAGGTGAATCTATTTCAGTACTCACATTAATGAGAAAAGATTTGCTATTGAGGAGGTTGGAGAACTGGTACAAAGCCTGCTCCACAGTCTGGCGCCTGGCCTCCGGAATATCCAGCTTTCCTGTAATCATCACATCTTTCTCTCCATCTTTGGAGGGCAAGAAGAAGACTCTGTCCGTGTATGTTTTGTAGTCCAGTACTGGAATTCCAGCTTCATTGATATCATTTGTCTGATCTTCCATCTCTATCATTAGATCTGCAATATGCAATTCAGTTTACAGGTTCAGTTAAAAAAGTCTGTAGGTTTTTTAGGCAACCCAAGCTCTTTGAGTGCCTTGTAATAGTGAAAAAGCAACTCAGCAGCAAAACCTCTTATTTCATCTCACATTTTCTCTTGCTATTTTTAACAATTATCCTATTAACTATACCCACAGCTAATCCTATGGTGACATGAGGATAACTGCCTTTAGCACTGATGGTTTCCTTGTTGTTGCCTATCTGTAAAAGGTCCTTTATGGCATCTGAGTTCATGTATATGAACGTAGGATTATAGTACAGAACAAAAAAAAAGACATTACAATATTTTTGGTTGGGTTTGGTTTGGTTTTGTTTTTCTTTTTTCCCAATCCACATTCCACATCCTCTGAGTCTAGTTAGTTAGGAAAGTTCTTTCAAAAACACAGCAATCCAGGAAAGAGAGGTTTAAAGTGTAAAGCAAGCTAATTTAATTGGAAGGAAGGGGATGGCAGGAAGGAAGAAGGTTAAATGGTTCACTGAAATTGATGGAAATATTTCTGTGGGACTCAAAAGCTCTGAAGTTTTTAAAAGGGACAAAAATTAGGGAATCATCCTTTGGAGCAGCTACTCCAGCTGAAGGCTTTTCAATTACCCAGTATTGCTGATTCACTAGAACACCATGTTAATTAATATAGTGACCTATTGTCTCAGGAGTTTTATTGCTCTTACTCATTCATTTATCTCTTTATTTTAAAGCATTCATCAAAGCTGAGGGAGAAAGATTCTCATGGTTTCCCTCTCTGTGGTATTAGTACTTCCTTCCTGCTGTCCCTTTCCTTGGCTATCTTTGGTCCCTAGTATTGTATAGTCTGCACTTTGTGCTTTTGACATTACATTTTCACACTATGGAACCAGAATGTATTTTGACTTCAGTGTTTCATTTAACTGTAAGTCAAGGTGGATGTAGTTTAGGAATTGGATTATTCCTTGGATGTGCATTCTACTTTGCCAGCGTTTGTTCTTTGTGGACCGGAGAGGAAACCTTCTACCCAACAGGCAGGAGGAATCTGTAACCCTCTACTCCGGGCCCAGTAAGAGAAATGGGTATGAAGTGCCCTGGGAGAGGTGGAGAGAGGGAGGGAGAACCTTGATAGATCCTCTCACAGTTCAAAACGCAGTTTGAAATGAAGCCCATTTGGGATGGATACAAACATTTGCTTCTAGTTTGTGTCCAGAACCTGGAAGGAGTTGGTTTTCCAGAGAAAATAGGCTGGTACAAGAAATGAACATCCTGTCCCAGAAATGCCAAAAAATCAAGACTGAGGGAGGCTTCCAGCATGGCTGAAATCTTTGAAATATCCTGAGCTTCTTAAACTGATTTCAAACTCTAACCTGAAATTGCTGTTTTATTCAATCCTGCTTTTTAGCCACTGTCAACATGAAATAATGTTTTCTTTTAACAATAAAGCATGTGGGTATTTTTTAAAATAGAGATTATTTCAACATGACCCAACAGCTAGTATAATTCAGATAATGAGGTGACATTTCACGATAATCATTTAGGCCAATATTTGCAATGTTTGCACTCAGATGCCTAATTTAAGCATTGCAATGAGTAGTTCAACATGTGAAAATGCTGAGCCTTCACACCTCCCGCTGCCTTCCCTGGGATGATGCTCTCTACATTTACACAGAACAATTAGCTAGCTCCGCTAATCAAGCTTAAGATTTCCCCACAATAAAAAGGGTAAAATTCTATTTCTTCCTGTGAGCTTACCAAATTATCCTTTTGTATGCTGATGGCAGCAAATAAACTTTGCAGCTCTGAAAACAGTTTTTCATGCGCATGCATTACACACACAGTCATTGTTTTAAATATTAAGTGCACTGTTAGTCACTATAAAATATTCTTATCTATGTGTTAATGGCCAATCACATTAATGGTTTTAAGTAACCCCAATCTCAATCAGTTTCTACTCCCTGTTTCTAACTCTGTGCTTCCTTTAGACTAAAATTATCCATTTCTTTTACTAACCTCAGCTACCTATTTTATTTACTTCTCTCATATATAATAGCAAAATATCCGCTCTATGTCAATATCAGTAATGAAGACTACCAAGATGTATTGATTATTTGTTCCCAGAAGACAGTTTTAGTGAGCTGGCACCATTCCTCCAGCCTGTCTTGATTGCTCAAGAGGACTCAGAACGGTGAAAATATCTGTCATACCTGTGAATTCCTTCTTGCACCGGTCTCTGACACTCTCCTCCAGGCCTTCAAGTTGTGATTTAATTTTTTCATACTCTCGTTCTGCTTGTTGGCTCTTGCGTCTTTATGGAACAGAAGAAAGATTTAAAAAAAGTTACAAACTGCAAAAATAAAGAATTTGCAACAGCTCTGAGAGGGAAGTCCAAGGACTGGAAGAAATTTTCCTTGCTTTGATTTTTTTAAAATACAGCAGAAAGAGAATGGAGAAGAGAAAAGGAAACAGTGGCCAAAATCTTCATTCTATGTAAAGCAACTTGGCACCATCATGGGCTGGTTGAGTCAAAGCAGACTTGGTCCAGTAATTTAAAATCCAGTAAGAAGTAGCTACAAATGCTTTCAATCATATATCAAGTACAGAAATTCAGTTTGTATGCCCTGAACAAGAATTGCTTGCAACGTGTCCTGTACTGGCCCTAAGCAACCCAGCAGTGTGTCTGGGATCAAACTCAGAAGGTTGACGGAGGTTCACAAGAACATAAAGGCTGTACAGCACATGCTTCAGTTGTACTGGTATGCACCGTAGGAGTGAAATCCATTCCTTCCTGAGGGACAGTATGAGGCCCTCATTACTAACCTTAAAATTGGACTAAGTAGGTTTTAAGTGAAATACAGACATATATTCTGGCCCTTTATGAAGCATGAATTCCAACATTAATCATGAAGTTTGTGTGTGAATAACTTAGCTGAAAAGAAAAAAATGACTCCTTAACCAAATCCATCCAGCTCAGACTTACAATGCTGCCTGAGGCAGCATAAATGCTGATGGGTGTGTATACAGAACAAGTTATCTCCTTCACAGGCACCACCTTACCTGCCATTTCAAAAGGGTATATGTGCAACTTAGTCTGCAATTGTTTACTTGGGAAGCCTGGGACCAATTGCTGTGTTTATATATAAAGGAGGGACTGGGCTGTCTGACACCAAGGAATTTGGTGTGTGTGAGAGGAATAAATTGGTGCTCATACATATTTCCAGCTGTAACTCCTTTTCTTAACTCTGCAGCTCATAAAAAAGATGAAGATAGTTTCTGTAGACCGAGCTGAAAACAATCAGGTAGTACCTTGAAAGCCTTAGGGAAACAAAAGCACCTAATTAGAAGAATTTACCTGTAACAGATGATAGAGATGCCGATGATTACTATCATAGGAATAAGTACCAGTGGCAAAATAAGACTCAGTGGGATATCAGTCACACGGGTATCATATTCCACCCTTCCAAGGATCCATTCCCGGAGCCCAAATTTCACCTAATTAGATAAAAACAGATATTTGTCTCAACAAGTGCAAATGTAAGGTGGTTCACTTCTCAGTTGCACTCTAAATTCTTAGTAATTTCCACAAGTGAATTTCTAGCTCAAACTGCCAAAGGACATACTTCTGAATATTTGAAACTGAATTGGGTCACTAGCACTTTATTCCATGAAATAATTTAATTTTGTTCAGCAGAGGAAGAAAAATCCCCAGTCTGTCTAGCTAGAGTTTTACATTACTATGTAATGAAAGTAGAAGGCATTTGACAGCTCTTTACATGTGACATCTTTTGTGCAGCAGGCAGAAGTTGGAGGAAGAAAGAACTGCAAGGAGTTTCTTCACAGTACTACAACAACTCTGGAGAACAAATTACTTCAGTTAAGAGGCACTGTATCAGCATTATTGACACATGATACTAAATTCTACAGAAAAGGTAACCTACAATGAATTCAGGAAGGTTATTGATGGTATCTCTCTTCTGCCGTTTCTTTGGTTGAGGCTGTACTTCTGGTGGCTCACAGTATAAGTCCGTTTCAGTTAGAGTTTTTATGTTGCAAGGCTCATCACCCACAAAAGCCTGGGCCTCATCTATTGTCATGGCTTTGTTCAGGTTACTGCCCTAGACAGAAAATAAAAGGATAAAGTATCATTGCAAAGTCTTGGGAGACAAGAAATCTTGAGTTGCTACTTTCCATTTGGATCACTTTTAGCCACAGATGGGATTTGCACTGCAGCCTACAGAATAGCAGAATGACTGGGAATTATACGATTCCTGTCCCTTTCTTCCTGATGTGAGATGAGATGTCCCTTCCAGTTCCTGGGAGCTCTACTGGGAGAGAGCATTTCCAAATGCAAATGCCAGGGTCAGCAGGAGGCGGCATCCTTGGTGAACCCAAAGTATGGCTAAAAAGATAGGAACTCTCTGAGAAGGGGTATAGGGAGGAATGGGGAGCTGTCAATGTTCATCATCTAGCAGAGGTAAGGGACTCTACCAAGTATTTGGGGTATGGCACCAAACATCTGTTAAGGCTTCGAAAAAGGAAGGAAAAATTCCATACATGCATCAAGGACAAAATGAGCAACCACCAACTCTTGACAAGTTTACCTTTGCATTAATAAGTTTGTTGACTTGTTTTTTGATGCCATCTGTGAAGTTTTCAAAGGTTGGGTCTGCAACATAGGCAAAGGAGTGGCTCTCATTTTTTACAACCAAGTTATGATGATCCATTAGAATAATAGTGGTAATGTTATAGTTTTCTGGGTCTTCCAATATTGGTGGGGAAGAAAAAACTACCGTGGTTTCATTAAGTCTTGTAACAAGCTTTCCATAAAACTGTAAGGAACAAGACAAGAAGAAGAACATGCACATTTTAGAGTCTGACCCCTTTGTATAAATAACTGTTGATAACTTTAGACCATAGAAATAAAACCACTGTATTTATATCCTCTCTATACAGCAGAAATACCATAGTATGAGAACATGAAACAAATGTATTGATGGGATAAATCTTCAATTCACTATGTTTTAGCAGTTGCCTGCAGAAAAAGCTTGGGCTATAGATCAGTTTCCATTGCCTCCATTGACTCCAATTTCAATGGCTCTTTACCACTGGACTGATACCATCAAGTTCCTCTCAGGTTAGAAGTTAACACGTGACCCTTAATCCTGATCATCTGTACCATCAAATAGCTTGGGTGGATTCTTTTCTGCTCACACCATAAAATCCCTCATTGAAATTCCATACAATTATTAAGTGAAATTTTGGAATAAAACTCAACAGCTGTCACTCAACTACTCAAGGTAACAACTCAGTTCACCTGTCCTCCATCCCCAATTCAACAAATATTTTTACCCTGACACTTTCAGTCATTCAGTAACATCAGCCACAGGCAACAACACTAATAGGAACCCTCAACATTTGTTCTATCACCACCTGTTTCTCACTTCACAATTCAATGCAATTTGATAGCTTCTCCCCAACATTTCTGATATTGTCATCTAAGTGAAACCAAAGCAAAAGATGAGAAACGCTTTTAGTCTTAAGGAAGAATGTGTGATATATGTAATACTGACTTAAGCTAACAGGTTGAGTATACATAAGAGAAGGTGCAAGAAATGTTGATAAACATTGTCAAGAAAGTTAAATAGACTTTAGATTGTCATGGGAGTCAAGGTTATCAAGACAATTACCACTTGCAGTTTATGGCCTAACAAATGTAGGAGGTTTTGCTCTTAAAAATCTTTAGGGATGGGGTTTTAACGGATCCAAATCCAGCTGGCTTTGACATACTCTAAAATTTGAATCGTGCATATGATACAAAACATGAACATTACCAACTCTTTGTGGATCATGAGACAGTCTTAAACTGAAGAGCCAGCCTTAGAAAAAGTCTTACAAAGTTCTTACTGGAAAATCACTTCTAAGTCTAAATCTTGTCATTAAATTGTGATCTTCACTAGAAGCATGGGAAATTGAGACTATTGGTAATGTCAGTTCCTCTTAACAGGAGATGTAAGAAGCGTTTTATTTTAATGTTATATTTCACAACTTCACAACTTTTTGTGACCTGTTACAGGTGGAATATGAATGAAGCAAGAAAGAAAAGAAGACTTGGTTCACTGAAATGTGAGAAAATAAAAGGCACTGATTGTGCAAAGCTGAGTAGTCTGCATTGTCTAGATTTAGATCCTGTTTCAGGCAAATCACTAGTGCTTGCAGGGGGAGAAGAAGGAGAAAGATAAAGAAAAACAAACACTTCCAAATTCTGTAATACATCTTTTATCCTTATTCATATTGAATGCAATCAATTTTAAAGCAGAAGATGGCAAAATACAAGAGAATGGTAGGAAAGTTAAGATCTTCTTCCACAGGAAAATCCTGAACAGACTCAGAAATCTGTTCAAACCTTATTTCAGTCTGAGCCCAGTGAAGTCCAGTGGGAAAGCTTATGTGCAATTTTTGAACACATTATATGTTGTGCATTCAGTGTTATGCCTTTGGGGGAAAAGAAAGAAAATTACCCTTTTTTGATGAATCTTCCCTGCTTCTGGACGCTCTGCATATACCACCAATGAGAAGGTCTGGATTAGCTCAAAACCGGTTCCAGTTACAGTAATATTTCTCCCTCCACTGCAAGACAGAATTAAAAAAAGAAGTCAAGTCATTGGCAGACTACCACAGCTATACACTGCTTCATCCTTCACTGCTATTGCTTCCATTGAAAAAACCCTGTGCACAATGCATATATGACAATTAGATATCCTACAAAAAGGACTTCTGTTAAAGCTATTGATGACCAAAGCATTTAAAAGCATCAGTGTTTTAACTTAAAACTCGTTTTAAAACAGCAGACTTAAAAGAAATGCAAATTGCTTTGCCAGGATTCTTGGCTGTTCATTAATGCCAATCTCTGTGTGCTTTACTTCCCCACTGTTATTATTAAAATCACTCTGCCTACGATACACACATAGAGACATAGAGACAAACGTGAGAGTATATTTTCCACAGGTCTTTAGGGACCTGGCTTCTTCCCTTTTATTTGCAGCACATTGTTTAAAAAATAAGACATTCACATAAGAAGAGTGCATGCAAGTTGCCAGTGGGAATTAAAGTGATTGAAGTAACATGGATTTAGAGGGACAGTAAACCTCAATGCAATCCATAAAAGTAGGCTTTAGGTTATACAAAAGAAAAAAGAAGTAATTTAAATTCCATGGGGTAAATCATTATTGATCTACCAAAGAAAAATTTGAGGCGCCAAAATCACCCAAACCAAAAATGAAAAGGAAACATTAAAAACAAATCCTATTTTCTACAAGCGATTACCAAGGAGACATGTACTGATATCTCCAAGAGAAGTCACAGCCAAATTTATTTTTAATGTTCTGTTTGTTAGGTCATGATGTTACACTTTTTACATGACCTGTCTCTACCAACTGTACCCCACTAAACAGAAAGACCAGAATATTGGGCAACAGCAGACGCCAACATGAATCAGGGTCATGTTTGTCCCTGCATTGGCCACAGAATGACTTTCAAAACCAGAGGTATGCTACAAGGGCTTTTAGACAATGATTTGCCATATTGCTACAAATATAAGACAGGCATACATTTCTTTGATTTCCCAATTAGTATTGGGTGAGCTTTTTTCCAGAAGGAACAGCTACCAGATAGGGTGTTAGTGAGTACCACCATAGAACAGAGCATACCTTCTAAAAGCATTATTGAATACCAGTCTAGATTTTCTAAAAAGGTACTTTTTTTCCTCATGAGACAAAGAGATGACAAGCCATAACTTTTCCTCTGTTTCCAGCATACTTATTATTAAAAGCTGAATAGAAGAACGGTTAGAAACCTCTCCATTAGAAACTTTTTATATTGGTTATCCTAGTAGCATAAAGATTTGTAAGTAATGCAAAGATAATGCTGTCTGGCATCATGCTGAAATGCATCCAATCTCTTTCTTTGAGACATATCCATTTTAAAGAAGCTTTTTGCCTTTTCTGGCTTCAGGATTGACCTTTGAAATAGGATGAAAATTTGGAAGTAAACAGAATACTTTCAAACGTCAATTGCAGTTAAGACCACAAACCCTATGTATCTAAATGCGTGATTTGCTAGACTACAGGAGTTTGCTCCAAACAGTTCTATATATATAATATTTTTATTATGTATTACACATATTTTAAATCAGTTGCAAAAAAAGTTATGACAAACATTTCATTACCTGCTGAAGCTATTTACCGGCAGGAATTTGGTGACAGTAGGATTCTCACTGTATGTAAACTGCTGTGGTACAGGAATTATTGTGCCCCCATAGTTCATTATGACTGGAACAGGTTCAACCTTGTTATTACGTCCTGTAATGCAAATGATCTCGTCTCCAAATTCAGTACTAGATTGGAGAAGAAAAACAAGAGGAAACATCTTCTGTTACTAACATGATAGAGTTTTGTATTCTTTTAGTGAATACTCCAGAACAACAAAACCAGGGCTCTATTTTTCCTGTGTACCAAGTAGTTATGAGAGGAGATAACACTTCCTTCAGATCACTTAAGGTTTTAAAAAAAGAGACATAGGATATAACAATGACCAATGTAGGAACATAGGACAATGCAATGTCAGCACACTTAATGTCCTTCCTTTATTTTGAGAAAAGAGAAGGGCAGCAACTGATAAAAGGAAAAAGATGGGAGAAGAACAAGCCATGGGGGACTAGAAGATTAATATTTTATACAAATCCATTGAGGAGATGCTGAGTGAAAGTATGGGTGGGTTTGAAGCAGCCAGTCTAGCAGAGAAAGCCACAACTGGAGAAATCTTCTGACATCGAAATTCTCCCACTGAAGGTGTTTTTACACCTGCTCCTTCCAGCTGAAGGCTCTGAGTGAGTTTCTGTCTGAATGTTACATGCAGAACTCCATTGCATGGGAGGAGTCACAAAGCGATAGACAATGGATTTGTTTAATTTATAAAGGGCAGAAAAGGTTGGTGCTTCTTTAGGACACAGCTCTGTATTGTTACGGCTACGTACACATTGCAAGGCTGGCTACCGACAGAAACTTGAACATCCTTCTTGGAACCGGTGGCCAGGTTTATACCAGAGATGGTAAGTGAGGTTCCACCTGCTTGTGGACCACTTTCAGGTCTTATTTGAGAAGGACGAGGCTCCTGCAAAGAGAAAATGGTCAAACTAAGTGAGAAAATTACAATAGAATTTATTCCAGTATTATTTGGTTTAACAGGTAGTAGAAGTTTAATATTACTACCTGAGAAAGACTAGAATTAAAACAATGAGAGACAAATCTTCTAAAATAAAACAAAATCTTTTACTATCATGCTGAAAGAAGTAACAAATAATGTGAATGCACATTTTTCTTTACTGTATTTTATGAGGCTTTATATAAGTTTCAATTCCCTATCACAAAATGTAGAGTTAGCTGACATTAAGTTTGTGAGAGTTTCCTGTTGGATTTCCTGGTTTCATACTTATTTTAAGATTTCTCTCTTCTTTAAGGCTGAGTTTACCTTCATCTTTCCTTATCCTTTTCTACATTCTGTGTCAGCTACAGGAGACAAAGAACAAGGTTTTCAAAACTCGTACTAAACAGAAAGAATATAAAGATACCCTTTATCTCATAAGACTCTTAAATGTGGTAAAACTGTTACCCTATTCTTGAGCAATAAACTTGCAAAGAAAGAAAATCAGAAAATGCTCAAATTGTCTTCGTGCACCTAGAACCTTGGAGCAGGTTCCTTAAAACCAACTAAATCAAGGACACACGCTTCAAATTGTTATGAAATTTGTTTGATATTTAAATTTCTCAAGAAGTTACTTCCTTTTGTTCTCAATTCAGTCTTTGTTTCCATGATTGTATTCTGAGAGCTCCAACAAATACTGCAAATTAACAGTGAGGGCTTTTCATGAGCAGTGTGATTTAATTACTTCATCGCTAAGTAGTTTGTGCTTCCAGTTGAGAACAGCATCCTTATTCAGGACCACGCTGAAGCTGCTGAATCAAGAGGATGACTGAAGGCAAGCAAGCCGCGTGACATGGGCTGCCAGCCGGCTCCGGGTGACACTGCCTGCTGCCCCCACGCTCACCACGCCTGCAGACGTGCCACAGCCCTCGTGCCCGTGGGGCTGCAGCTGCTGTGCCTGCAGCCAGCACCATGTCCTGGGCGGGCAGCACTGTGGTCACTGGGGGTGGAAGCTGCCATGGACGCTGCACACACAGACGGGATGCCAGGTCTAAGTGTGTAGCTGGGGCTGCCATTAGGCTGGGGCATTGCTATGAGGGATCCTGATCCTGCATTTGCTGAAGCATAGCAGATCAAGACCTTAAGGGAAGCTGTGAATGGGTGAGGCTTTTTCTCATGTATAACTGTGCTGCTTCACCCATATTAAAACACAGGACTTTCCTAAATGAGTTGAAAGAAGTAGTACGTTTATTTCCAAGACTCATGTATATTTGTAAATGACAGCTGTTCTCCTCTTCTTGCATAATCGTGCTAAAATGGTTGACTGATAATGAAGTCCAGGCTTGGGGCTATTCCATATGAAGCACATGCAAATAAAGAAAAAGCAAAGAAGTATGAAAACTCCCCTTTCTAATGAGGGCTTCCCTGATCACCATCACACAGCACTGATCTTCCACTTGAAGGAGGAAAGGCCCTTCTCAGAGACAGAGAGCAACATGCCCACCTCTTCCTAGTCACGCAGCAAACCCCCTTCTCTCACATCATTGTCCTCAGACACAGACCACCTCTGTGACAGCCTAGAGCTACAAAACCAAGGGCCCGACAATGGCAGGGCAGAAGGGACTGTTCTACTGCTTTTCAGTTCAAAGCTTGGTTAGTCATCGACAGGTTTTTAAAAAGCAGCAGGAATCCATAAAAATGCATCCAGCTGACTTCACGGTTACTTTACAAATTTGTTTTATTGAAGCTCAGATTTTATAGAGGCATGGAGAACTCGAACTCTTACGTGCTCTGCTTGTTTTATGCTTTCATGTCTAAGCAACTTCCCTCTGAAGGAATGCATCATGGTTCAGCACACTTCACAAATCCACAATGACAACTGTAATTTGCTCTCGAGTCATTGAGCTTTAGGAATATGCTTTAACTAATTGGGTGTCAATTGCTTTTCTTCCCTGAGAGAAATCTGTTTGTAAACCCTTCACTCCTCAAGAGTGAGCATATGACTGCTCTCATGCACTAACCTCTGATTTAACTTTAATTTAATACATCACTCAGGTTACAAGATTTTATATAGGGAAGTCACTCAAAGTAATTTTAAAGCATTTTAAAAGCTCATTTAGGACCATATAACCCTATCTACGCATCCTCATATTTGGGTTTAACTGCTTGCTGATTTAAGATAGATTGAAGCAAGTCACACAAGGGTAAATAAAAAGTTTTAGGGGGTCAGTTTTAAAAATCACATTTCAAGTTTATATTAGAATATGTCTAGGTAAATACTTTATAGGAAAAAAATAATTTGTGATTTTTTATATTAACAATTTGATTACTAAAAATATTACAATCAAAACTGTATACAAAATACACAGTCAATAAATAGTTCATAAAAATGGGTCAAATATTTTAAGCATAACCTTATCACATGGACAGGAAGCCATACCTTCTATTACATTCAAATTAAATCTTAATTGCTATAAATTGTTAACCATGCTGGATGTCTGTATTATCCACAGTACTGGATAATACTAAGCTACATAGCATGCTTAGGATAGCTTTCAGATTAAAGCATTCCTCAAGAACCACTGAAGAATCAGTATGGACGAATTCTTTCTCCCTGAACCTCTGAAAATATCTATTTAAAATCTGTAGCCTTTCCCCAAATATTACCTCCACTGGAAGGCTAGGCTCCAATGACAGGCTTAGGAAGGAAATGAACAAGAAACCACATAAAGCAAGCCTTTAAACATAGACTTAGGAAACAAAGAAAGAAGAAAAGGTTTCTGAAGCATCACACACATTATTCTCTGTAACCTCAGCATAACAAATGAAAGAAAGCTCACTAAGAACTTCAGCTAGACAGCCATATTCCTTTCTCTTAGCAAAAAAGTGAAATAATTGCCCTGTTACAGCTCTATCGGGTTACCTGATGGGTCCCTTTGGCAGGGCTCAGCTGTCTGTTGCCAACAATCAGTAAATACAGAGTGAGCCACAATGTTGAACTGCTCAGCATCATTGTCTTTAGGGGGCCTGTTAGTGGTGGCCTACATTTGTCTCCCTAGGAATAGGGATGTAGAAGCAACCAGCTAGCAAAGTTATCTCTGAAAAACACAGCTCTAAGGGGGAAGTGAAACAAGTATCTGTTCTGTTTTCCACAGAACCTTTTTTTTTTTTCTTATTTCTTAGAAAGACTCCACCTCTTGGAATTTAAAGCCCAGCTACACCAGACATGAGAACTCACCAACCACCCCTCATGCATCCATTGTGCAGACACATCTCAGTTGCACTTCAGGCTGATTAGAAATTTTCGGCCAAGAACCACTCTGTGAGCTAACACAGGGAGCAGCCAAAGGTGGAATGGTTACAGTTAACCCTTATTTTGTCTTTAATTGCTTATCTTGCAGCTGTTCCTCAAAGGACTATCTTTAAAGCATTTAATTCAAAATATTCATATTTAAAGTATTTAAAGTAATTCTGCAAATACCAGGAGCTCTCCAGAGAACAAATAATGTGGACGCCTCATAAAGATGATCTAATAAGGAGAAGCTGAACAATGCTTTCTGTGCAGAGGAATTCTTCAGCATGACTGCTAACACTTTGTTTCTGTAAACTTGGCAGGAGTATTATTTGATTAATTTTAACATGCTATTTTCTGTTTCACATTTTCCCTCTTTCCCTTCCTCTTAAGGATGTGTCAGAAAAAATAAGCAGATAAAATAAATTATCAAGAATTTTAATAATTTTAATAATCATTTTATTGCAAAACCAATGTGCTACGAGTAAGTTTTATGGCTCCTCTAAAATATTCTTGGATGGCTCAAAGAACAAAGCTCCATTGGCCCACCTGGTGCTCTTCTTCAGAGTATCAATAAAGAAAAAAGGTTGAGTCATACAAATGCTCAACCAGAAAGCATTTTTCAAAAATGCAATTAGGTAGACAGGATCAGGAGGAGAATGATATCTCACAGAATGCCAAGGTAGTTTCAAAAAGTGCCATCAGTGGTGATACAAGACTTCAACAAGAATTGTGTTACCTAAGGGGAAGGTAGCCCCTTGCCATGGTACTCACCAGTCAGTCAGACACATACAGACGCTTCAAGTGCCAGGTCTGTCTTATCCTACAGAGTCTTATCTTACACAGTCTGGCAAAGCTGCACCTGACCCACAGCTCTATGTTGCTTACCGAAGTTCTACGTGACATTCCTTCTCCTTGCAGAGGAAAACGAGGGGCAGACAGTAAATCTGTCAGTGCAAACTTGTTTGAGGGATAATAAAAATGCTGCTTTTACCAAGAGACAGAGCCCTTTAACTTGAACTAAACCCTGAGCAATACCAAATGTTCAGCTGTTACAAATGGTACTGATAAGCCCCCAACCTCAAGTGCTGTGGTATCAGTGATGCTATTTTATTCCAAATCCCTTCAAGGATTTCTTCTCTCCTTCTTTCTGCTCTTTTGTCATTTCAATCTCTGAATCAGAAGTACACCTGCTGTCATGATAAATACCCTGCTCTCTTTTTCAGTCCTCTGCACTTTGAGATCTTTGTTGGCTCTGTCAGAAGACACCCGGGGGAACTCACACTTTCTATAACATCACTATAACATCACACTGCAGTGCTCAGTGCACTGACGATGTTAAACAGAATATTTGATAATGTGTCCTGTATGGAATTTGTAGCAGTCCTGTAAAAATTCTTCTGGAAAACATCAGCCTTTGTGAGGACTTGGCAATACTTCATTTCTCGTGGACACAGTAAAATTTAAACAACCCTGCAAATGCTGATTTAATCCTTGCTTTTTAATTTCTCAAAGTGTAGAAAATAATACAAACATATTTCAGTTTTATTCTTATTTTGTTTCAAATGGAGGAATGTTCTTTCAGGTCTATACTTCTTTTGTCACCAGGAAAATACTGTTCATGTCTTCCAGGTAGTTAAATATTTGAGCATAAACACTTCCTGCAATAACAGGCTACCTCGTTATGTAGGCTTTTTGATAGTCTAGTTTGAAAAAGCCTGTTCCAATGTCTGTCAGCTGTTCAGTGGCCTGGTTTTTGCTGGTCTGGTAAGCCATCTCCCAGCAGAGGGACTTTGTGCCACCAGGACTCCCCATTGCCTTTTGCTCTCACGATCATGCCCTGTGTTTGTAGAAAGTGGATTTGCAGTGTTGATAAACCCTATGCAAATCCACAGCTATGCTATTCAGAATAAAATTAAATACAATAGTTCAGTTGGGAGTGATCTTCAATTGTTATTTAGTCCAACTTGTTACCAAGTGTAGCTTGCTCCCTACTGCATGATTTATCCTGAAAAAGAATTTGATCTGGACAGGATTTCTTGCTTGTAGGTCTGAGCAGATTGTAGCCTGTTTGTCACGGGAAATTTGAGCACTCTAAGTACTTTACACATAAACCTTCCTTAAATCCTACCTAGGTGTAAAAAGATGTAAAAATCTCAAAGTTCACCTGCAACCCAACTTTTCCATGTTGTACCAGACTGCTGGAGAAGTATTCCCAAACTGATAAGTGGTTTTCCCAATGCTTTGATAACAGCAAGGCAGCTTTGTTGGAGGGATAATAATGATACAAATAGGTTACCTCTTGTGCTTTTACACCTGTGGTTAGCACGCATAGTGTTGCTATGGTTTACCTGAAAGCAGGGGTTATCTGCTCCAAGCAGTGAGAAAACAACACTTGTACATGGCTTTTGGTACCTACTGTTCAAATAATGCTAGTATGTTTAGTAGCAAATTCATTTATTCTCTTTGTAATACCGATGTAATACCTTCTGGGGCATTTGCGTTCCTGTGTGTCACTGTCTTATCTTTGCCTCTTCAGCACAGAAATACTGGAAAATACCCCAAAGAAAAATACTGACAAAAAAGCTCCAACTGGCCCAAGTATGTACATGACTTCACATTCAGGCCATTTTCCAGTGTCCTGTTTTCTTCATCACAGCCAGAAATCTCTTCTTTGCTTGCTTTGTATCTTTTGCCCCCTACTTAAAAATCTGTTTACAGAAATGAGGATATATTTTTTTATTGTAGTTTCATGCTTTCTGTGTGCTAGAGGGTAAATTATCTCCATGTCTGTTCCACTTATAATCACATTTAGAAATGAACTTGCTTATTAGCAGTGTACATGACTGCTGTTCTTACACAGCTAACTGTAGATGCTCTGAGTATTCACATTTAGCTCTTACATTTTTCATCCTGTTTATTAATCTAGAATGAACTTTATCTTTAATATTTTATGAGTAGCAATTAGTTTCTTTGCAGAGTTAGGAAGGTGATATCTTATTTCTTCAGTTTTTTTTTTACTTCAATTTTAGTAAAAAAATCCTCTTGTAGTCTGAGAATTCTTTCAGAGAGCTCCTAGCATTTTAGAGCTCTATGGTGTGCTGGTGTCAAATCAAAGCCCAGCTTTTACCTGGCTAGCAGTGAGGTTATTCCTATTCTTCTTTTATTTATTTATTTTTTTCTTTCCTTGTTCTTCACAATTTTCTTTGCAATTAAAGATAAGGAGGTGTAAAAGAGAACCATTCGCCCAGCTTCTTTTTCACCCACCCATCTTGCATCTGGGATCGGATTTTCCAGACGGATTCATACTCTTTTTTACTCATTTTGTTTGCTCTGCAGCTTTCCTGGTTTGCACTGTCATGTCCAGCCAACTCACTTCTGGTCTCTTGCATGGTATCCAAGAACAAGAGTAGTGCACACCCACGGAGCATCATCAAAATTCTATATGTCTTCTTTTTCCATTTTTGTACTTTTCCATTTGTCTGTCATCAAGTACAACCTCATCTATACAAAGTTTCCTTTTCCCAGAAGAATTCCTGGACATGGGTCTGTAAATAAGGATACTATCTACTATAGTATCCATCTGTGGTAAGCAGTTTCTAACTCATGAACTATACCACTGAGATAAAATTGGTTGCTCTTTATCCTTCACTAATGCAGAAAATCAGAGAGAAACAATGAACCACCAAAGAGGCTTCTGGTGCATCACAAGAGGAGCCAGAAGTTCAAGAACAGTTGGACGGCAGCAGAGGAGAGGAGCCTAACAGAGATGCATGGAAACCTTGGCATTAAGTTTATGCTTCAGAGGGGGATGCTGGAAAAAACTCAACTGTGCCAGATCACAAGCAGAGAGACAACTGGGAAGGGAAAAGAGGATGGTGTCAGAGTACATCCCTGTGATGCTGTGAGAGATGCCAGCTGCAGCACGAGGGGAAGCCAGCAACAGATGGATGTGTTCAAACAGACACGACGGGCAGCAAACGGCAAAGCCACCTAAGCTCCCTTCTGTTGGCTCCTGTAGACACTGACCTCCAGTTGGGGGTTTGCCTTTGATGCAAGCGCACTTCTTCACAAGTAGGAATGGGCTCTTGTGTTCCCACACAGGCAGAGAACAGAGATGCTGTTTCAAAGACCTGATGACAGTTCACACTGATGTAGATAAGATTTTCACAAATGTCTGGGCCATGTTGTTGCTCTGCATTTATCACATCCATCTTTTCTTCACCAGTAACTCTTCCCTCTCCTCATCCTGGTTCCAACTACAGTAAGTTCTGACTCTTGAAGTAGAAGTGATTTTTTACCAAAATTATCTGCCTCACACTGAAAGCCAAATTATTCTGCCAACTCTTGCATATTATGCACACAAAAATGAAAGGCACAGCCCATGAAGTGCTATAGACACCAGCCAGATTCTTGGAGGTCAAAATGTCATTTCATGGACTATAAAGGTAACCACAGCAGCTAAATTAAACCTCTGAATGGCGAACTCAAACCATTAGGAACTGTTCTTTCCCCCTCCACTTCCCTCCTGTCTCAGACTCAAGGGAGCCTGTTTCTTGTTTCTTCAGACAAGCCACCCACTCACAGGATATTCAACCAAAGAATTTCCACTGCACATTCTTGGCAGCCCGGTGTCCACCGCAGTGGCTGACCTGACCCACCAGCTCGTCTTGTCACAGCATCCGTAACACAAGTCAGTTCCTGGGTTATTTCTGCAACAGCAGAGAGATGAGCTGCGTACTGTCTTTCTGGGGCTGCTTTGTCCAAACCTTACACCATGTGAGCTGATCAAACACTTCCAGGCACTCCAGGTACCCAGGCAGAGCATTTGCCTGGCACATTGTGTGTTGGCTGCTGTGGATGGGACACTTATGCAAAGGGCTGGTCTGTTAAACAACTTATTTTTTGGACTGAAAGCAGCATCTTTTTATCGCGAGGCAGACACTACATGATTTTCTGAAAAGAGCTTTGCTGACAGGTTTGATGGAGAAATGAAAGCGTGCATGACTGGAAAGTCTGCACTATCCTATATCCAGCGTTTACTGGCAGCTTTCAAGCAGAATCATGAGCACTGGATGGTGGGACATGTATGTAAGTGCATGGCTCAGATGATAGACAGTTAAGACTAATAATATCCATAAGGGCCAACTGCACTAAAACTCTCAGCCATCCAGGAATTTCCTTGCCCTCTATGCAGACTGACACACAAAAAAGATGTAGTGGAGAACTTCAGAACAAAATAAGATCCTCTGGAAGCAATTCTAGAGTTCTGTGGATGTGTGGTATATCAGTATCAATCATAATGGCAACAAGCATGTAATTTTCCCCACAAAAAACCCCACCCAAAGCCCCCAGCTACAGTGTAAAATGAATGTATTGAGGTGAAGACTCAGAGGGAAAAATCAAGGAGTGAGCTGAAACTGTCCACGAAATCCTTGAGGCATTGACCTGGTGAGAGCTCCCAGAGCAAATGCTTCAAACATCAAGAAGCAAAGCAGAGGATGGATGCAGGTAAAAGAAAACTGCCAAGTTTGAGAGAAGCAAAGCAGAGGATGGATGCAGGTAAAAGAAAACTGCCAAGTTTGAGAGAAGCAAAGCAGAGGATGGATGCAGGTAAAAGAAAACTGCCAAGTTTGAGAGTAGATTAAGGTGGAAGAGTGCACCTTGTTAAATAGAACTGTGCTGTTCATTTCACATTCAAACTTCCAGTATGGTGAACAGTCGTGTTCGTGTTTGTTTTCAGGTCAGACTAATTTATCCTCCCTTCTTCATCTTTTTTGTTATTCATCTTGTTTAGGTAAACAGACTTCCTGGTGTAAAAGAAGTCTTTTTTTTTCACTCCAGTTCCTAAATTACCTTCAGCATCTCAGAAATGTATTACACTTTTGCAAAGTTCTACCTCTAATTTCACCATCTTAGATTTATTTGAGCTTTCTGAAATAATACAGAACTTTTAACCTGCACAGCCTAAAACTCACAAAATTTTTCTGCCAAACAGGCGCTGGAGATGCCAGAATCAGCTGCAATTTCTCATCCGGGTGTCTTTAGTCTAAAGAAGAGGTGTTCCGAGAAAGGAACCAGCACTTGTGTGGGATCAGCAAATCTGGGCCATATACCTTGGAAAAGCTTAACTCCTTCCTTTGAGACTGCTTCTCACTGCCATAGTAACAAGCAAATCAGATAAAGTTAACAACAAATGAAAAAGCAGGACTGGCCTTTAGCCATGTTACTGCTCCACCTGCTCAGAGACCAGCCAAGCTGTCAGTAGTCCAGATGTACTGCATAGCTAGATACTAAAATTTAGCATAAGTTCATTTCTATTTCACTAAACAGGAGAATGGTTATTGCCTGATCCTGCTTATAGGGAAACAATAGAAATGTCAGCAGAGGATGACTGGGTTATCAGAATCTAATTTCACTGGGACTGTACTTGAACTGCACTCAGGTTGGATAGAGAAATTGTGATGGGTAGGGAGACACAAAACTCTTCTCCAGCAAGTATAACTATTTACTGCACAGCACAGACACTTGTGGACCAGGGCTTTTTTGTTCAGAAATAATTTTAAATTGATACCATGGCTTCCCTTTTAACTTGTTTTTTGACCCCTTTTCTTGGAGGTGTTGTGCATTTATCAGTTCTGAAATGCTCTGCGCTGGCAGACAGGGAAGACGCATGAGTTTGAGCCCCAAGTTGTTCTGTTGATTCTCATCAATCCACCTTTAAAAACAAATCACACTGTTCAGATTGGGCATCAACAACAGCCAAATGTAGAACTACTTATAGAATCACTGAATGGCTTGGGATGGAAGAGACCTTCAATGCTCACCTAGCCCAACCTCCTGCCATAGGCAAGGACACCTTTCCCTAGACCAGGTTGCTCAAAGCCCCAATCAGCCTGGCCTTGAACACTTTCAATAGTGGGGTAGATACAGCTTTTCTGAGCAAATTCTTTTAGTGGCTTCTCATCATATAAAATATTCTTCCTTATATCCAATCTACTTGGTAAGTTACTACGTGCTTTTTTTGGTAAGTAACAATCACATGTACAAGGCAGAGACAGTGGGGTGTGTGGCGATACTTCTGGTGTACACAGACACACGAGATGAGCATCTCCAGTGCCTCCTTGGGCATTTCTGCCCCGTGATGCCACACACTGCATTTAGAACAGTCACTGTTAAAGCTGAAGCTATTCTGCTTCAAGTGGTCACAGCTCCCAGTAAGAACAGTGGTAGTTACCAGCAGAAGGGTAGCCATCCAATGTGCCAAAGAAATGGGGAAATACATAAGAGAAAATTTATTTTAGGAGGGCTCTTGGAAAGAAGATTATTTTCTTTCCTTTGTTTACACTGAGTAGAAAAGGTTTTAAACAAAGCACAGATTTTGCATGTCTGCTGAAAGAAGTCACCAAAGAACTGTCTGAAAACAGCACTGAAACAAGATTGCACCTTTTAAGCCAACATTAGCTGATGCAACTGTCTGCTCTGGTTTGCTCTGATTGTCTGTTCTCATCCCAAAGCATTTGTGTCACACTTGTAGAGGTGCACATCAATGTGACGACCCTGTACTGACTCCAGTCCTACTGCTGTCCAAAGCTGGCTTCATTTTTTGTGGAATAAAGAGAAACCAATATCACCTGTTTTAAGGTGTGAATTGCATTACTTGTCACTGCTATCCATATTGTAAATAGGGTCCACATGGACAAACTTTTGCCGTAAATAAAAATGCTCTTTATTAGCAGTTGGCTTAGGCATTTGATTTTTCAGTAATCTCAGGCAGAGAATGACAGAGAGGGAGTCTTGGACTTGCAAGAAAACATCCACTTGCCTGATGCTTGTGCACAGCTACTTCTTCCAGCACCTCACTGATAGGCAATTAAGAATCTTTCCCTGAAGTGGCCAAAAGCAGTGACTCCTTATGTCCCTCTCAGATGGGCTGAACAGGGAATCACACCAAAACAAGTCCAGAGACAGGCTTCAAAGCCTGCATGGTTCAGGTTGTTTCAACCCACTCCATAATAGCTTCATGTGCTTTTCATAAAAATCATGGGAAAATCTTTATACACAGAAGGATCAGAGAACTGGTGCAAAACATACCCGACAGACTTCTGTCAAAATCTCATGTAGGGCTTACTGTCATAGTCTCTGTCCTAGAGACCACAAACGTGCATGGGAGATTATGCTGTTGTTCTCTGGTTAAGATCATAACCTACATTTCCACAAAGGAGCAGATGACATATTCAAGCAAAAAGGTTAGGGTTTTTTTGCAGATATATCACCAGAGAGAGGAGGTATTTGCTTGGAAATTATAGGAAACCCACTTCTAGCCTGTTTTGTGGAAACATGAATATCCTCTTCTCAGTTAAATGTCATTCTTGACTTATTCCACTGCTTAGTGCTGACTCCTTTCCTTTCCTTCTCACAAGATATCAAGAATTAATGAGACAGAAGTTTAAATAAGGGAGAAGATAAAAGCCTAACACACAAGTTATGTTTTATAGTTTTATAGTTTATAGGTGTAATTTTAAGTATCAGTGTGGGGACTGATATTATTTAAACCTCTCAACTATCATGTGATCTTATAAAATTTGAAGACCTCATAGATACAGATAAAGCTACTTGCTGCTAAAACCACAGGCTAGACCAGGTACAAGCTAGGGCCACATTTAGAGCAAAGCAATTAAGACAGAAATGAAATTCTCTTTCATAGTCACACTGAAAACAAAGCACAGAAGTAATATGAACACACATCACACTGACTGTGGCTCTGCATGCCATACTTTTGAATGAAATAAATTATTAAAGAAATTAATGTACCTTCATTACTTATTCTTCAGCTGCTCTGCATCCATTCTTCTAATTAAGAACATTGCCTAGACTAAATATCGTCATTAAAATAGTGCGCCGTGTGTCTAGAGAATACCTAATTTTTTGCAGAACTGACTTTTTTTTTTAATTAATAGTGATACTTAGGACATATTATATCACAAATGAATAAGTTTATTCCAGGTGCTTTCCTACAACATCTTTTTAACTTGAATGACAAACAACATCATCCTATTTTGAGACTCTGGATCTATTGATCAGAATTGATTTTCGGTACACATTTTGTATACAGAAATGCTGAAGTTAAGTGTTTTCTAACATTCTTGAATGACAGTCCTACTGATGAAACCGTAATACAAACACAACAAATCCTGTGCTTAAGTCATGCACGAAGTATAAAGCATGTCTCTGAAAAAAATGCACTTACCTGGTATGTAAACAACACTTCACTTGGTGATCTACCTAATTTTCCATTGATGTTAACTTCAATTTGACCTTGTTGTAGTTCATTCATTGGTCCAACTTGACACACAATCCTAGAAAGAAAGAATGTAAGCTTATCTGTTAGAGGTAACAGCTGCAATACCAGCGCAATGTATGTGACCTACCACACACACTGCCAGCAAAAGTAATAACTCTGCTTTATCCTACACAATGTAATCCAATGCTCACTCAGATTCCCAGCAAAACCACCCAAGAATAGTTTGCTCGTCTATTTAAAGGCTGGTAAATCTGAAACCTGAGCACTGTACACAGCAGCTACTTTAGCAGTCCGTTAGTAGAAGTGTCTTCTATGGAACTCAAACTCAGCCCTTAAGTCAGATGAAACTCTGCAACCGAGCACAAGGTTTACAGTGGACTTTGTGATGCTAAAAAAACTCAAAACCCACAAAGGAGCGCCTACTTCCTTGATGCAAACATCAGATCATTAGCAGTCTTATAATTTAGTGTGTTTTAGCTGCTGATAATTTTGTTGTGCATATTGCTCTCTTTCAGCTTCAAACTACTGCCTTTTCACACCTACGATCAAAATCCCTTCAGAATTACTGTTCTCTGAAAATAAATTCGCAGATAACACATGCAAAATCAGAGGTCAAGGAGACTGGCCAAGAAAGTGCTGCCTTAGAACTAACACTGCTGCTGAGTAATAGCTACAATGTTTAAATTTTTATTTCAAACAGGTAAATCACAGAATGGAAGGATGAAAAGGCAATGAGAATTCGACACACTTGAAAACTGGGACAAATGCTTAATGGAGAGCTGATAATACATTTAGATAAGGAGATATATAGTGCTTGCAGCCTGCTCAGTCAGACAGTTTCATATAGGACACAGCCTGAGGATCACTGCTCATTTCTGTTGCTCTTTCCCTCTGGGATTATTGCTATTTTTCCTTAAGCAGTGCATGACTGCTTAAAAAATCCCAAAGTAGAAAAAACCCCTCAACGACTCCAAATTACTGTGTATAATGTACTTAAATTGGGACTTATAATAAAAGGATTGTCAAGTCCCTCTGCAGATCACTCCAGACTTTTTTCCTGGGTACTGGCAAATGGACAAAATTCTCTGAATTCTTGCATGTCCTGGCATGTGTATAGCTGCCTGAGCCTGTTCCTCATCATCTCTCTACTGTATTCTTGGAAGTTGTATCTTCATGTCAGGCAGAAACAGGAAATGGTGCCTTTGGAGGAATTTTTACCATATGTCAAGCAAGGGAAAGCAGTCGGGGGCCAGGGCAGGGGGTTGTGGGGGGAAACACCGTAGCAGGGATTTTAATTGGGAAAGTTCCCTCCCATCCCCCGCACTGGCATTGCCTCCCTTCCCCCATGTTACTCATGGAAAACTACAAAGAATGAGAACAGACTTTTCGAAGGCCAGCAATTAAATCACTACAGAGCCAGAAAGCACCCTTAAGTGTCTTAAATCTTGCTGTGCATGGGAGAAACTGTCTACTAAAAAACCTAGCTTTTTACTGCAGAAGGTTAGGAGAGCAAGGCAAGGCACTTGTTATTATTTTTAAATTTAATTTTATAAAAGGAAGTTATAATAAAACAAAAGAACAGAGGAAGATAAAGACAGAAGATGATAGATATCTATTTGAAGATTTTGATAACTTCTTTTTAAAGGCTTCCCTAGTGGACAACATCCTTCAAAACCCACTAATTTGTTGATAAATGAAATGATGCAAGTTGCATTTGTTCTCACTCATTACAACACTGCCAGAACTTAGGAAACCAGTAATGTTGCTATGATACAAGGAACCAGTCATCTCAGTTCTGGCTCCTTTCCATGTATTTAAAAATATCAAAAAGCTTTAGAAAAAGCCAAGAGGATGGGGAAATTCTTGTAAAGCTATGTTGCAATCCAGTGCAGCTTTTGCAAACACTGAAAATAGGGAATGGGAAAAGATGACTGTAAAAAAGTTTGTAATTCTGTGGATAGGAAGTACATGTAAATGCAGGAGTGATGGCAATAAAATTGGGAAGCAGTAAGAAATAAACAGCTATTCTTTACCTTCTTCAGTCCTAGAGGCCTGGGGAGCTTCTAAATGCCTGATCCACAAATTGAGTAAAGCTAAATATTTTTCAAAAGCTAAAAAATCACTTAGGTATCTTCAAAGTCCCTTTCAAAACATGCCACAGGAATAGCAAAAAGTTACTGTGTTACACTTTAAATGATAAAGGGAAAGAAAGCCAAGGTTTCAATTGCAGCTTTCAAAAGTGAATGAAAGAAAAATCACATGGCCTAAAATATGTCCTTACTCTTAATATTACTACTGAACCTTCCTGCTATGCTTTTCATCAGCTAATATCAAAAGGATATTTCCCTCTTGAAATTAGAAACCTGATATAATCTGTAATAAAGACCTAGATACCTACCTAGAAGAATTTAGGCACTCTGTTTTAATTTTTGGCACTGCTTAAGAGTGTGACAAGTAATCCACAAAACATCTACCAACCTGCTTAGGCAATTTAGCAGCCATGGGCTTGTTGGCTTTGAGATGAAACTTAGTCATCTACAGCTAAACCTAAACTCTGGGCTCCCTCCCTGCCCCCAGGAAAGAAACTCTGTGGCTGGACTAACAAGATTTAAGCTTCCTCTTGCTTTGCCTACTTTCCCATAAATCTATGCTTGGCTTCACTGTGGTTCAGATTTAGCAAAGTTTTAATGACTAGATGCACATGTAGAATGCCTTTAATTTAAAAACAAATAGTCTTGATGTATCTGCAGTAATAGTTTGTGAAAGCTTTTGAATCAAGTAAGGAAAAAAATTTAATCAGAAGCAAATTTACCCCATTGTAAATTTGTTGCTCTATTATAATCTACAATTTAAAATAAAGAGTCAAACATGTCACTCTGAAATATTGCAGGTATATCACACTAGTTCTTTCTTCTAATGGTAACCTTTTGTGACCACAAGATCATCTTTTCTTGAAAATGCACAGAAGTTCCTTTTTTCTTCTAAAATCTTGTGGAAAACATCCATCAATTACCTTGTGGAAACAGAGTAGAACTCCTCTTTAAAAAGACATTCCTTGTCTGCCACCGTTATACTTTTTACATCTTCTGCTTTTATTCCCAAATTAGATCCCATTATGGTCAAAAGAATTCCACCACTTAGTGGTCCGGTTTTTGGCTCAATCTGTGTTTGCATGAGGGACAGGGAAAAAAAAAAAGGAAAATTAAATACTGCAGTGACTGTGTTGTTCTTCTATATTATTTAAAGATACTTTGACTTACCCACATTTGAAATGCAGATGTTTCTTGTAGGACATACACAAAAACATGCTATGCAACTTTTTAATGTTAATTAATCATCTGTTAGCTCAGAACTAGTATCCATCAGCTCCTGATTTCATGTCTCCCGTGGCAGACTGTTATGTACAAAACCCTTGCCTGGTGTTTATTCTGTTTTAAGTTTGCTTCCTTCACTAAAGTACTGTGATTTTGAAAAGCAAATGGATTGCAGTCTTCTCACAATCCTTTCACAGAGCTTTTCAAGGATTTTGTTGTCATGATGTTGTCCCTTTAGGATTACATCAGAGCAGTTCACCTTCCTAACACATAGCGCTGCCCCACATAGTGTCTTCTAAAGTTCCTCCAGTCCCTTGATTTTCCTTACTGCATCTCACACTAGGGTGCTGCTACTGATGCTAACTGAATAATTTGCAAATAAAATGAGGACAGAGAAGATCCTGCAGTTGCAGTGGAATCCTCAGACTGAACTATGGCGCTAACAGGCACTTAAATTCGCAATATTTGTTGGGAGGCTAACCCGCTTTCCTACATAATGCTTGGAGAACCTCCACCAAGACCTCTTCAGGTCTCAGCCTTGGAGGGTTGCAAGTTTGCCACCAAGGACATGGAAGTTGCACTTCAATGTCTGCTCCATCAAAATCAGTCTCTTAGGTCTAAGCAAGACTGAGCACAGAGACATGGCTGCCTCTGCTGGCTGCCTAGCCCAGCTCCAGAATCACTTGCTCCATTTTCTCACTGGTTCAACTTCCTAAAACTTCTGCCCACTGGCTGTCCATTTGCACTCAACCCATAAACAAACCAGCTGAAAAATTACTCAACTGTTTGTCCAGATGTTTCCAAACATTATGCTCATATCTAAAGCTAATGTAAGCTCTGAAAGTCTAATATATTTTAGTATCTTGTATTTCATTCACAATAATGTAGAAAATGTATCCCAGATGAAACCTCTCTTACAGGCTCATTTCAGGTAGAAAGGACTTCAGGAAATAAAAAATCCATGCTAAGAATGCAAGAATCAAGTGCCATGTCTTAAGCATGCACTTCTAGGCTGGCTTCTGACACGGCGGGGACAAGGCTTGAAAAACAAGGAGGCTCAAAGACTCCATTCAGTCTCTTATTTTGAGTCTTTACAAATCTCTCTCACACATCACTACTGACATTACTTCTTTTCAGCTATTTCAGAGGCTTATTTAACATCCTAGGAAAAAAAACCCTGCCCTTCACTATGAGCTTGCTTGGATGCTTTCTCCTGAAAAATATTACACTGGTAGGGAGAGAAAAAAAGCAATCTTACGCGAGTAATTTCTGGAGGAGGACACGTGTTGGTGGGGGGAGCGTGACAGAGTTTTTCATAAACGCACTTGCTGGGCTTGCCATCTTCTTCACACCAGACACACTTATAGTCAGGGGGGGCAGCAAGGCATAAGCTGCAGTCGCTTCGTCCGTAGGAGCAGTTGTACAGAGTCACTGAAAGATGAACACAAACCCACTTAGATATTTCTCTCTGTTTTAAGGATATTCAGTATCCTTTGGGAAGGAAAACTTACACCGTGTATAAAGTTCAGTGGAGTCACGGGACTAATATGGACAGTCTGTACTTAAACCCTGAATGATGCTGAGAGAAAATTTTATTTTTCCTCTATGGAAAAATCTGACATGTATCCATGTGCAGAGTATGAATACTATTAAGTAAATCCCAAATATATTTCTGTCACTCAGGCACTGTCAAAACATTCAAGTACAAAGTCTTTACTTTGATTAACCCCAATAATACATACAACTGTTCAAAGATTAATTAAAAAATCAGGTCCTCGTGGAGCATCCCAAGTCAGATATGGAACGTATAGATTCTGCATGACTGTCTGTAGGGGCAGACATCAGCTGGCATGGGACCTCTGCCAGTTGCAGAATTAAAGGGAGAGAGCTGCCTTTGTAGGCTGTTTCCAGGACATTTGGGACTTTCCATAATCGTCACTAATGCCTGAACCAAACAGAAAGTTAACACTTAATGAAGTGTTAACCTTTGTTAAAGTTAATACCTCTGCATTTCTCCCACTCTTCTCTACTTTCTTGCTTTTGTTTTCCGTTTGGTCTTGAACTGTCATCTTGATGTATTCCTTATTCCTTCCGTGGTGGGGTTTAGTTCTAGCTTTTCTGAGCCAAGAAATCACATCTGACAGTCATGCCTCTCTTACTGATGAAGCAGAGGCCAACCGTCCCAGACACTAAGCTTGTTTTGGCCCCCATCAATCCCTAGCATGATGCACAATCACTGAATATAATTAATTTTCCCAAATAGATGCAAAGCCTTGAGACACAGCTTGGCGGTTCAATACCATACGGGAAGCCTGGGCTTGCAAAAACACATATGGAGATGCACTTGAGAACTAGCTCAGAAGAAAACAGACTGAAAAGATGCCACACATTTCTCTAGGGAAAGTGTGCAAGTTGCACAGATTACCCAGCATGTGAGTGCTGTGCCTCCCTGGACAGGTGAGATGATTATTGTAAAGAGGAAAACATCTTGCTCCCTACTTTTCTGCTCCTTCTTTTTTCCCTGCTTCTCCCTACTCTTTGCTGCTCTGTATTTCTGGCCACACAGCCTCTCACCCTCTGCCACTGAGGCTCTGTTGCTTTTTGAGCCTTGTAAATCAACTTAACTTACCAGAACAGCAGAAAGCTTTTTAGGTTCCCTCCTGTGCTCTTTCAAGAGTTAAATGTGCTTACAGATGGGAATGGGGTATACAAGACAGAAACTCAACATCTTCCCTTTCCCCTTCCCTTCATTAATTCTCAAGAAACAGTAGCCTTAGTGACATTGGATTTTTTTCAAGTGAGGTTCATATTTAAAGATGCAGGAAATAAAGGAAAGTAAACAGATATGGACAAGGGTAAATCCCTTTGAGATGCATGTGGTAAAGGCCATTTGAAAAGTCTATTTAAAACAAGCTTTTACTCTCAGAGGAGCAGGACTGGCAAAAGCACCCTCCAGTCACTAACATTTCAATACACTTGGTATCTGCCTAGATAACAGCAGCAGCAGCAGCTTTTGAAATCTAATTCCAAGAGACTACCATGTCAGATTTCTACTGAAATGAAAAAGTAAAATGGGAATGCTAGTTTTTCATTTTTTTTCAGCAGTAGCCTTATTCCCCTGCTAGATATGAACAATATTGCAGATGCCCAAATCTTGGCTAGTCTCCTCCACTTGTAGGAGAACATGTAACCTTATACAGGCAGCTTTTCTCCAAATGCTGTATATTTAAAACCCTCAGCATTCAGTTTCACAGCTGGTCTTTAGTATAATAACGGGCTTTTATTCTTTCCCTTACAATGAAGAGTTAATGCAATGATGGAGCCTGATTTTAACCCTTCCTTCCTCTAGTCAGCATATCCACTTGATTTCAAGTACCTTCACCAGCACAAAATCAGCTGAAGTATTATTAGAGGTGCATGCAAAACTGAGGGACTTTGCATTTGTAACAAGGAATCAATGAGAAAGAGCATCCATTTGGTTCAATCTCTGTCTTGAATTTCCAAGGAATTGATGAGCACAGAGCAGCAGTAGCATCATTTGCTTCACAAACTGAGCACATCAATATGGAAGTCACTGAGCAACAAACATAAACCAAGCAATACTTCCTGCAGTTTGTGTGTCAGCTATCCACTCTGTGTGTTGGATGTAGACATAGTGCTGGGGAAAAGCACCAGTCTGACAGCCCTGGTATGCTGCTCTTTGCTTTGTGGACAGCAGCAAGGAAAATTTCCTTGCTGTGAATTGCTTTTGTAGGAACTAGATTGCTTTCTTATTCCAGCACTCTGAAAGATTGTTACTGCACAGGCACTTGAACAGGAAATATTGTTGAGCAAGTCTTCCCCTTGGCTTCCTAATCATGGCATTTCCCACCCAGACCACCACATGGCCACCAGGTACAGCGTGGGAATATATTTACTGAATTACTTTTTTATCCTTCATTGGCTGGACAGGGATTCTTATTTCATCCCTCAGTAAACAATGTCAACACTGCAAAGTCTTGATGTCCGTCACATCCAGTTGCATAAATGCAATGGAGAAAGCCACAGCCTTAAAGCACTAACCACTCCCCTTCTTTCACTGATCAGCTCATTATATGTGCCAGCAGCAAGCCACTCATTAGATTCAGACTCTTATCCATCACCTTGAGATACCAGCTGTGATATCATTGATAAAAAGGACAAAGGATAAAAGGGATATATTGGATTTCACACTGTTCAGAACCCCTGATGGCTTGAGATGTATAAACGTTGTCATAACTTAATATTCACTAAGTGTTATACATAGAAAGGGTTCTTTCACTGGCAGGTTCAAAGGTGCTTCTCAGCAGCAATCATATACCCAAAGCCAATTCTTTTCAAGATGCATAAAAACACATTACGCTCTGGATTTCATATGGCAAGGGAGTCTGAAAGTCTGAAAGAATTTGGATTTTAAAAAATCCCTTTTATACTAAAAAGAGACATTTGTTGATAATTTTTCAATTCCCCTCTTGCAAGGGTTCTATATTTCAATTTGAATGATAACAGTTCTTTAATAATTTAGCTACCTTTTTCTTTTTTCTTTTTTTTTAATGTTTTTCGCTTATTTGGAAAAAAGACACTGGGAATATTTGGTCAAAAATTTGCAGTTTTAAACATGACAGCCTCTGGAATGGAAGTTAAGACAGTGTGAGATTGTAATATGACCTCCCTGTAAAATTCATATGCCAGGTCCTCTTTTAAGTCTTTTAACACTGCACACAAAGCCATAAGGAAAATCTTCTAAAAACATAGTTCATGCTGCCAGTATGAAAGGGAATAAATTTAAATATTGTACAGCTGGAAAAATAGGGTCTGTAGATTTAATCTGCAGCAGAAATTACTTGGGGTACTAGTATTTTCCTGGTGTTGACTCATCATGAAAATAACAAGAGGGTTGCCTCATAGTTTTTGCAATATTCTGTCTTAAATATCAGTCCAAAGAAGTGTAAGGTAGGTCTCAGCTCCTAGATACTGCTCCATTGATTTTGAAGGAGCTTCCGTATCTCAGCTAAGGACTAGACTTACAGACATAATTGCTGCATTATTGTATGTTAAAAGAAATGAAATTTATATTCATAAAGAGATTTTTATCAGAGATCAAGTCTTAGTGCTATAATTTTAAATTTATTTTTAATGGAAATAAATAAATACAGTAATGATCTGTAAACATACTGAATGTTTCTGTGTACTGGTGATTGCCAGCAGACACAGGGACTGCAGAACCTGTCTGAACTGAGGCATAGCTAAAATTTGAGATTTCAGGTGAAGTCCTTGTGGGTGGCTGTGAGAAGGATCCTCTTTCTGCTGTTTGACGAGGAAAGTTCATTGAGGAAAGGAAAAGATCATGGAAAAAAAAAAATCATCAAACTACTTAAGTAAGTTTGAACTGTGAAGCTTTGTTATTAGGATTGCCCTTCAGAGAAAAAACAATCTTTAAAATCACAGAGTCCGAGAGTCAGAATAGTTTGGGTTGGAAGAGACCTTTAAAGGTCATCCAGTCCAAATCTCTGCAATGAGCAGGGACATCTTCAACTGATAGATAAACGATTTTTGAGATTGTCCTGTGTATAGCCAGGAGTTGGATTTGATCATCCTTGTGGGTCCCTTACAACTCAGGATATTCTGTGATTCTACACAGAGGCCCATCCAGCCTGAACCTCAATGTTTCCAGGCAAGGGGCATCTAGCATCTCTCTGGTATCCAAAACATAGCCCTATACTAGCCCCTGTGAAGAAAATTAACTCTATCCCAGCTGAAACCAGCACAGCAACCTGTGTCGGTGTTTCACCAACCTAATAATAAAAAAGTTCTTCCTTATATCTAGTCTAAATCTACCTTCTTTCAGTGTAAAACCATTACCCCGTGTCCTATCGCAACAGTCCCTGCAAATGTTTGTTCCCATCTATTTTATAAGCCATCTTTAAGTACTGAAAGCTACAATAAGGTCTCCCTGGAACCTTCTCTTCTCCAAGCTGAACAACCCCAACTCTCTCAGCTGTTCCTCATAAGAGAGGTGCTCCAACCCTCTGATCATCTTTGTGGCCCCCCTACTCTGTACTCATTCCATCAGGTCCATGACCTTCTTATTTGGCAGGCCCAGAGCTCGATGCAGCATTCCAGGTGGGGTGTCATGAGAGTGGAGTAGAGGGAGAGAAGCCCCCTCCCTTTCCTTGCTAGCCACGCTTCTGATCCAGCCCAGGATACAACTGGCTTTCTGGGCTGCACCCACACATTGCTGGGTCCAGCTTTTCACCCCAAGTCCTGCTTTGCAACACTGCTCTCAATCCCTTCATATCCCAGCTTGTATTTGTTGTTGGGATTTCCCTAATCCATGTGCAGAACCCTGCACTTGGTCTTGTTGATTCTCATGAGGTTTGCACAGCCCCACCTTTCATGTCCGTCAAAGTCCCTCTGGATGCCATCCCTTCCCTCCAGAATGTCAGCTGCACCACACAGCTTGGTGTCACTTGGCAAACTTGTTGACAACTCAAATGTTTAATGCATTAGTTCAGTATTAATAACTTTTGATGTATCAGATTTAATTGTTTCACACAAACCAGTAAAATTTACAAACATTCTTATTAACAAGACTCCAAATTATGAAGGAATAGATTTTTGCTTACTGTAATTAATCTCCCTTTAATCCAGTATTTCATACTTACCCATCAGTTTGCTGTCAATCTTGACCTTATCTGTTTTTATGGATAAGTTAAGTTGTAGGGTCTCATTTGCACTATAGGAGAACTGGAAAAGATGACATAATGGAGATATTTATACCTTCATTTGGCAAGGTTAGTTTTATGCATTTTCTATGATTCTCAGTAATCAGACCTGTGAAGGTTTTAGAAACTCTCCCAAGCCTTATTGCCTCTTTTTCATCTTGGCCAAATACATTTATAGAAAAATGTTTTAATGAACCTAATCCTTCACAATCAGAATTTTCAAGTACCAAGGGATAGCAATATCTGAATACTCTCTTTTCATTAATTTAATTTACATTTGGTTGTAAGTATCAAAGCAGCAAAAGTGCTGTTCAGAGGCAGTAAGTATAGCTGCTGACCCTGCTGAGTTCTCCCTTCCCACACCATCTGGCCCCATTACTTCTGTGGGCACAGCAGACTCACACCACATGGAGGGGAAATGTCTTGCATCTTTTGCAGTGCAACCTCCTCATTTTACAGCCAAATCACAAGGTTCACATGCTCCAAGACATGAGCTTCTGCTCATGCTGAAAGACAGCAGCAATGACAATTGTTGGGAAACAAGAAGAGCAAATAAAAATATGGAGGCTTTATAAAGCAAATGTTTTGTGCTAGGCACAGATGATGCATAAATGCTCATTAATTCTCAAAACTACTGTTAGTGAGCTTGTAAGACATAAAGTTTAAAGTCAGCATAACATGTGTGAGTCAAACTTTGAGCTTAGAAAATAGACTATTTTTAAAATATTATTTTCTTTCTCAGTAAAACAAGCCAGAGTAAAAGAAGCATAATTACTAGGTAGCCAAGCAACAACATATTGTTACCATTCTTACCATTCCCATTTTTACAGATGCAAAATGGGAAAGATAATGAATTCGAATGTGGAGAGGGAGAGCACAGAAATTCTTGTATTTTATCTGCAATGATTTCACTAAATTGCATAAAAAGTGAAGAATAAAACAGTAATGGTCTTGAATTCCTCCAGAGACAGTTTGATAATTCTATGGGTTACATGGGTAGGGAAATCAAGGAGAAAGATTGAGGGCTTTGAGGGGAGACTTCAGGAGCTCTGAGACAAAACTGTTGCCTTTGACTACTACTGCCAAAGGAGAATCTCCATCAGAGGTGCTTTCCTTTTCTGAGGGAAACACATATTACCTGTATAATTCTGGACACATGTGGCTACTGGGACAGTTTAGAAGAACTGAGCATAAAATTATGGTTAGGTGAACCATGTTTTCACATTTACCTCTTTACTCACGAATGAAAATTTTCCTTCATTTGACTCATCAACAGAGGCTTCGAATTCAAATTGGCTGTTTCCAACCATAAATTTTTTACCCTAAGGATGAGAAAATTTCAGTTTAGAATTTATATCCATCACCAAGCACAGTAAAATATCACCAGGCAATATCCTGTTCAGCACTGGAAGTAATTACATCCAAATGCAGAAGGCTAACCAGTTACAGTCATGTTCTGAAGCAATGTTAGAGAAACGTTGAGCCAGAGCAATCTGCAACTTTGCTGCACTCCTCCAACATTCATTCATGGTAGACACACCAACAAGTTCAAGGAAAGCACGATCATACACAGCACTCTGTTTTAGTGAGCAATAAGAAAAAGCTAACAGATGTGAATACTGGATGGCTTCACACATCAGATGTGTTATTAACGGAGCTGTCTGAGTTCTGCCCTTAAAGGTTTTCTCTGTAGGGATTCTGGGCAAAGCATCAATGCAAGAGCTGCATAGAAAACTGGAAAGAACATCTCTCAGCTCTTGCTGCCTTTCTCCTGCCTTACCATGACTCCAGCTGTATGTTCATAGGACAGTCTTTGATGGCAGCACTAATTTAAGGGTATTCCTGCCTTTTCTTCCCCTCTCTTCTCTCTAGATCCTAAATCTATTAATTCCTATCTTAAGGCTGTAGCACATACTGACCTTCACTGCCCTGACAAAACTCTCAGCTTGGCTGTTCTGTGATTCAGTTGAAGAACTTAGATGGCTAAAAATGTCACCCCATGATATTGTTTCTGTGCTGGGTCATTCTCCTGCCCATAGGACAGATGTGCAAACAGCTTTGCCAGAAGAATATTAGAAAAAAGTGAGTAGCAAGGATATTTTCAGACAGTAATCTTGGTAAAGACTTATGAAATCAGGACTCACTGGGGGACAAGACAACCTTCACCTTTACAGAATCACAAAATTGTTTGCATCGGAAGTGACCTTCAAAGATCATCTAGTTCAACCACCCTGACACAGGCAGGGACATCTTTCCCTAGACCAGGTTGCTCAAAGCCCCATCCAACCTGACCTTGAACACTTCTAGGGATGGGGTACACACGTTTCTTGGGCAACCTGTTCCAGTCTCTCATCATCCTCACTGAAGATTTCTTCCTTATCTATCTAAACCTGCCCTCTTTCAGTTTAAAAAATGTTGCCCCTTTTTCTGACCCTACAGGCCCTGGTAAAATGTCTCTCTCCATCTTTCTTACAAGACCCCTTTATATACTGAAAGTCCACAAAAATGTCTCTCAGGAGCCTTTTCCAGGCTGAACCACCTCAACTCCGTTGGTTTTTCTTCATAGGAGAGGTGCTCCAGCTCTCACCCTCTCTCTGATCATTTCCATATCTCTTCCCTGGACCCATTTCAATAGGTCCCCATCTTTCTTGTACTGGGAACTCCAGAGCTGGATGCCATACTCCAGCTGAGGTTTCAGGAGAGTGGACTAGAAAAAATCACCTCCCTTGACGAGCTGGCCACACTTCTTTTGATGCAGCCCAAAATACCACTGGTTTTTCGGGCTGCAAGAGCACATTGACAGCTCACATCTAATGTTTCATTCCCAAGTCCTTCTCCACAGGGCTACTCTCAATCCATTCAACCCCCAGTCTGCACTGATTTTGGGGATTACCCTGACCCAGGTGCAGGACTTCGTCAGTGGCCTTGCTGGACTTCATGAGAACTTCACTGTGTTTGTAATGAACAAAAGCTGGTTTTGACCAGACCCATCTGAGTCTTGGAGCACATGGCAAAAAAATAATGGTTACTCCATTCCTCTCTTCTGCTCCAAAGGTTAAGTACATTGTCTCCTGCTATCATCTAAGTCTTGTGTATGAACATCTTATCCTTTTTACTTGTAGCTACTTCAATGTTGGATTCACAGGTAACTCATTGGTCACTGGGTTTATCTAATTACTGCAGTGGAAATCTTTCCTACTGCACCTTCATTGTGACAGGTTGGACAGTGGATATGAGCCCACCAGGGTTTGGGCTGAGGAGGGCAACATGTTTTATCCAGGTAAAGAACCTGACTCAAGTCGCTGGGTAGTTATTTTTTAGAAGAAAACAAACCTTTTACTTCTTTCTTCTAGAAAGCTGCATACAGAAAACAAGCTATAGACTGAGCTCTGAAAAGCCTTGTCTGAAACTTTTACAGCCCATTCTGCCTTACAGAAAACATAGCCCAAGTTTTAAAGCATCTCCTTACAAACATTCTTTTTTATAGGAATACTGCCTCGTTTTCCCTGCCCCACATATTTTAATATAACATGTATTTTTCAAAATTCTGCTGCTGTGTAAAGCTTTCCCACATGCTTAACAGCAGGCTCTGGGAGAGGAGGGGAGCTTTCAAGTGTGTGTCAGCTGATACCTGGAGTGCATTGAAATCAGGAGTAGCTATACCAGGCTCTTCTTGAGCAGAAGGCCACAGTGCTCACAGTCAGTAGTTTTGGTGCAAGAAATGTGTAGCAAACACTAGGAAGCAGGTTGCACATCAGACACACATGACAAAGACAAATCCAAATGGGAAATTACTTTTAACGAAAATCTTTGGCGGGCTAATAAGGTTATCTTGATGCTGGTACATCTGTCTCTCCTACTGTGCCAATCTTTCAAGGACTCAGCTGGAGGATGACTTCTCAGAAATTGCATGCAATATGACTGATTAGTACAAAACTTCCCTCCCTCTGCCTGTCCTGGATGGGGTTATTCCCAGAAGAATGACAACAGCTTGGATTTTTCTCTCCTTCCTACTAAAATTCTTTCAGAGGAAGGAGGGGCAGAAACACAGTCAACAGCTTCTCCTCTTTTAGTCTATTTCCCTCCAGTGGAAGCTATCATGAGGAGGCTTGTTCATTGTACTTTAAGCATTTACAAGTTAAGAGGTGCATACAAAATGTGTCAGTGAGCTTGTACTTCCACCCTCAGTGGAAATATAAAAGTTTCTATACTTCCAGTACAGAAATAATTCTGGATATAGTTCTGCAACCGCAGCTTTTAAAGCCATTTGCCTCTCCTACTCACTAAGCCCTTCACTGTTTATCTCCACCAAGGAATGAAGATGCTTATATGCACAATGTTGGATAGCACTTAATTACCCATGGTAGGGCTGGGTGTGCATCACCCTTTTAAGTAAAGCACAGATTAAATCAAGACAATAGAACTAGTAGTTCAAAGTGACAACACAACATTATTTTTGTTGCTTTTTCTAACCAAGAATTTAGGCAAGGAAAATAGGAGGAAAATGGATGTACCAATGTTCTAATCAATAAAGACGTTAAATGTACTCATAACTGCATGACTGCTAGCTTCAAAGACGTTGTAATGCCCAGCATATCTTGTGGCAAAATTGTTCCACATGAGAAGCCAAATGCGATTTGCATCTGGGCTGTGGGCCAACCCCTACAAAATATCCATCCATGGATTCTCCTGAGCCGCCCTGTTTTCCATGAGATGTTTACCAAAGGCTGAGTGCAAGTAATGCCCTTACTCAAACGAACTTTCAGTCATCAGTTACTGCTTCTGATAGCACGATCCCACAGGCATGAGTGCCTGTATGATTACGACTATTTCATGCCTTATTTGTCTGTTATCACATATATTAGAGGTCTGTGTATACAGCTGTAGGCACTGTGTGTGTATATTCAAGTCCTGTCACTGAAAGCATTTTTGTTTTGACTTAAAAACACCTGGCACCTCTGTCTGATCCCATGACAGAGATGACATTTTCATGTGGCTCTCACCCAAGAAAAATTACTCTGACATCATTTGACACCCATTGCTCTCCAGCACCTTTCCAATTTTGGGACTATGCATTCACCTTGACTTCTTACAAAGACTTGAACTCCTCATAAGCCTTCCCAGCTCCAAGTTAAATAAATACATTCTGTAGGCAAATCGTTAAACATTGCTACCCATGACAAAGCATTCAATCTACAGGATGTGTCTCTGTGTTTGTTAAATGCAATTGATATCTCACAGAATTAAAAAAACCCAGCAGCCTTTTTCCATTCCCTTTTTGTCACTATTAGTTCAGAAAGATTAAAGTTCTTATTCATAGAATGATAAACTAGATGAAGGAGTTTTTGCATTCCTGCTGCTGTTGCTCCTTGGAGGACAAGGGTCCAATAGAAGTCAAATTCAGCATATCTAAATTATGCATCTGCCCTGAATTTCTTCCAGAGAGAGAATGGGCTCTTCCAATTATACCAAGGGAGCAGGAAATGATTTTCCTCTTGGGCCGAAAACCAGCTCTTCACAACGTTAAACAAAAGAAGTATGAGTATAATCTCTGGAATACTTTTCAATTTTTAGCAAAAAGAGCTGTGGGTTTAGGAGAGGTGTTGTGTGCCACATGTTGCACACAGTTGGACATCTTACCAGGGACCAGTTCTGGCATCTTGGAGAACAGACCAAATTTGCTAAATTTGCATTTCATTGTCTGCATATATTTTAAGGTCTTCAAACCTTTGTTTATTTTTGAACATGTTGTATAGCACAGTTTTCATACATATCTATAGTTGTGACACACATCATGGTCTTCATATGATTATAGTGCTTACGGGTTGCTTTTTACACTTCACTGAACACCCTTCTTACATTGCTACTCTTCAGGCCTGTTGACACTTTTCCATCCCTTGGCAGGAGTAGCAGAGGTGATAGAAGAAATTTAGAAGCTATACAGTACTTCAATTTGAAAAAGGAAAAAAAAACCCCTCAAAACTCAAGAGCCTTCTTTCCCTTGACAGATTGCCAGTAGTTAAAGAAATCGATGCACTCCCCAGTGCATTTACCATCAATTCACATTTACACAAGGACAATACAGAAACAAAGAATAGAAATTGATAACAATGCTTGAGATATCACCTAAAAATGGTTTTTAAGCTTCGTTTTTATCCAACTAACAATAACATTTTATGCATTGTCTAGGCTATAAAGCAATTAAAACTCTGGGGTCTATCTGACTTCTCAGAAGCTTTGTAATTTATTTCCTGGAAGTGAGTACTAAGAAAGAGAAGCCTTTGATATGGTTGAGAAAATACCTGATCTTCTGGTTTGATGGTTACACACACACACACGAAAGCAAAAGATTATTTAATCCAAACTAAGAAACATTTAATGTCTGAGTGCATTTTTGTTTTTGAAAGGTGAAAACTGAATTAAGCACACTGAGTGATGCCATTCTAGAACAATAGTAACAAAACTCACCAAGTATTTAAATAGAAAAAATTGTGAAACATACACAATTCCTACATCTCCTCTCATTTCATTCGATCAGAAATAATTGTCCAGTCTTTTTGTAAGTCCAACTTACATTCTTAAAAATGCCCCCTCCGTTTTAGTAGTTAGAATATTTTCTCTGCCTCTGAGTCTCTCTTAGTGATGACACTACCACAGCAACCAATGTTATATCAAACTTGAATGTGTAGCTCTTTAAATTACAAGCAGGATCTCCAAGGCACATGAACTTATGCTTTAGTTTAGGGGTGTGGATGTAGTTTAAGAGGCATTCAAATGACAGCTAGCTTTGAATTAATCTGCTTACTTGATAATAATCTAGATGTTTTCCCTGAAAATACACAGTTGTTTGGTACTCCATAGGTATTATTGGAGGGTCAGGGTCTAGAAACTGTGGGCATTCTTCTTCCTGGGAAGAGAAACATTTTATATGTTATTACAAATAAAAAGTCTTATCACAACAAGCTCCAATGGTCTTTGGACAATAGAATGATTGTTCTGAAGAACTTCATGCTTAAAATACAGTGACAGATTTGATTACACCCTTTCAAATTAGACATGCTAAAAATGACTGTAGCGTATGTCAAAGCTGTGGGTGATTAACTCTCCCTGCCTTGAAATCTTGCTCCTCCCATTGAAGCAAAATAGTAAAAGGAACAGAAATATCCTTTCAGGAGTTATTCAGTCTCACTGCCCCTCCTCAATCACACCCTTAAATTCCCACCCCCGCACTGTCACTAAAAAAACCACCTTACACTTCTGGAGTTAACTTTAGAATCATTTTCAAATACCAACTGGCATGAGAGATATAACAAACAAAACATTGAAGTGTTCTAATAAAAAAACCTAATAATCTTATTTTTAAACATTACCATATTTTGTTTAATCACATCCGGTATTGAAGAGAACTCTTCACAGATATGTCTCTTCCAGTCCCACTGGCAATTCCATTTATTGCTTACACAGGAATAGCATCTACAAATATAACATGGCAGTCATGACAAATTATCAGGCTTTTTCCTCCACTAACAAGAAAAGTATATGAAATTCTATATTTATTCATGGAGGGTAGATCAGTCTGTTATAGTGTCCTTACTATCTTAAGCTGAAAACTTCATAAGAACCATTAAAGAACCCCAGAAAGCTATTTTATCCCTTAAATGATTATTTGAGCAAGGATCAGAAATCCATAGCATTTGCACAAACTTTGAGATCAAGCCTGAGAGGACTGGAAATGATTTTGATCAACTTTCATACATAAGGATGAATAAAAGGTTTGGGCTGGCCTATATGAATGCACTGCAACCCAAAGCACCAAACTATCTTTACAGGGAACTAAGTAGGCACACAGATGTCCATGTTGCTCACCTGCAGACACATTAGCAGCTACAGAAATGGCAACACAATGAACTGACCTTAATTATATGTGCCATGAATATTTCTATTCTGTGCTTTATCTTGCTGGCTCACCAGGTGCCCTTCAACCATTTTTAAACTCCCTTAGAACGTAAGAAAAAGGATTTGGACATGGGCAAATTTCGGGAGTGCCAAAGGCTTAATTATGAAATTATTGAGTAACTCAGGTGCCAGTTACCTAACACACCAAGCTACAGGATCTAAACACTTAAAAAGGTGAAATACTTACGGCTGATTTTCAATAAGATTCATTGCTTCTTCACAGTCATAAAAAGGGTAAGTATGTGATGCAAAAAAGATCTTGTTCTCTTCAAAGGTTAACTGAAGTGGAACTGAAACATGATCTATCACAAAAGAAAAAAAAAATTCAAGTGGTTGTTGAATTCTTCAGCTCTTGAGCTAAATGATACAATGATAACAGTTTTATTATTTTACAGGACATAAGCAAATATTTAACTATACTATTGACATTCTAGATCTCATGACTATAAGTCTGTAAGTTCTGTTTTGTCTTTTCAAGCTTTACAAAGAAAAAAGGGAAGAAGTAAAATTAAAGAATAGCTTTGTTTTATGGAAGTGTTTTTCAGTGGTGCTATCATCATGCTAGAATTTTAAAGAGTCTATAAGAACAAGGAAAACTGAGTAAAGACATAATTGAACACAGATGAAAACTGGCACAAGAACAGTCATTTAAAATAAAACATTTTCTTGAATATGAATATGTCTGCATGTAAAATTAATTCTTTCATTTGTGAATTAAAACTGTTGTCATGTGAATTCAAGCAAGTGATCTTTGTGGTTAATGCCTAACAGTGCCTGCAACACTGTTACCACAGGCACTTGTGAGCTTCAGTTTGGTATACATGATTTCTCCACAAATGTACTTCTTTCCTGTATTATTACTAAAGAGTGAAACTGTTTGAAATACCTTTTGCAGAAATCATTAAGCCCTTATGACAAGCTATTTCACAAGCTATTGAGCAATTTCAAACTCTGCTTTCCTTGAACAGGTTCTTGGAAGACCATCAGTGCTAGGCTGGAGGTTACCTCTGCTTGCACTGGGTCCCCTTGAATATTTCAGACTCATAGGAATGACAGGGGATTTCCTAACAACAGCTCTGAGAAAAAGCATCCTTCCTAGAAATTTCTTTTGGAACCAACAACAACTAAAGTAACCCGGACTTTTCCAACATCAACAGGGCTTCTTAACATTAACTGGATGGCTCAGGGCCTTTTGTCACATGCTGCCAGGAGCATACAAAATACCATGCATACAAGTATCTCTTAAGGGCAACTGTCAAAAAGATAGGGCCAGACTCTGTTCAGACAGAAAAAGAAGCAATGGCAACAAACTGAGGCACAGGAGAGTCCATCTGAATAAGAAGACAAACATCTTTACTTTGAGGGTGACAGAGCACTGGAAGAGGCTGCCCAGAGAGGTTGTGAAGTCTCCCTCTCTGAAGACATTCGAAACCCACCTGGACATGATGTTGTGCAACCTGCTCTAGGTGAACCTGCTTTAGCAGGGGGGTTGGACTAGGTGATCTCCACAGGTCCCTTCCAAACTTAAAAATTCTGTGGTTCTGTGAATATTTGTAGCTGCCTGCCTTCTGTTGGTGTCTGCTGAGTTTCTGAGGACCTTGTATTACTGTTGAATATACTTTCAGATGTGCAACCAACTCAGAGAGTCATTATTTCTAGATGACTTGCTTACTCTAATACCTTCTCTGATGGGCTTCTAATCTTACATTTAATGCTGGACAACATCAAGAGATCATGTTTATCAACCTCATTGCTTTATGTCCTGCTTTACAAAATATTTAGGGACTGTGAATTGGCCCTAAATAACAGCAAACTGCTTTAATAATTAGCAGAATCTGATACCATCACATACCCCAGCTCATATAAAACTCAGTTATAAGATTTTAACATAATTACTCTCCCTGCAACTAATACTAGATTTTGACTGTTTCAGCCTTCAGAGAATTGAAACTTATCTTAAAAAGTGCTTCCATGTACCACTCTGACAGTTCATGACTGTTATGATACATATAAAAGCCTTATCCCCAGGGGCATGTCCTCAAGCTGTAGGAGCACCTGTTTTTTGCTTGGTATTTCTCTTCAGATGTTTAAACTTGATACATAATAAACAGTGTAGTGTAATGAGTTTCATTCCATGTGTTTATGCATCAAGATGTAGAATTAAAGCATGAACAAAGCACTGTCTAGGAAATTGCACAGAATTATGGCTGGCAACAGACCTTAGGTCTATAATCAGTAGTTCAGAACAATGATGCAGTCTTTAATTACATGATCAAGTACTTTTCCACTGGGCTTACTGCTGCAGAAGTTGGAGGACAAACAGAAGAAGAGGCAGAAGGCTATATGACAGAAATGATAGCCTTGTGACATGAACCAGAAAAAGCCACTGAAGTACTGTTGACTAGAGTAAAATTAAGACATCAGTCATGAACTGCTTCCCAGTTGAAGCAGGTATGCATCTCTTCTGTTCCCACAAGTCAGAGTGCTTATGCTTAGACTAGAGTAACTGAGTTTAATCTGTTTGGGACACAGAATAGCATCTCTCTGGCTCCATGTCTATGTCTCTACCAAGCTATTGTTTCAAGTTCCTGGCAGAAACACTGGGAATCCTACAGCTTGTAAATACAGAAAAAGTCAGAGCAAATTGACACCAGCAGTAGATTATCTGGGAAAAGGGATTGGAAGAGTCAAAAAACCCACCTTGTATGCACCTCATATAAGAGCATCACATTAGAAACAGCAGTCTATGCTCTTTTTTTTATTATTCATGTAAAGTAGCAATATTTCTTTACCTTGATGTTTTGGTGTTGGAGGAATCATATCAGGTGGATCACAGATAATAACCCCTTCTTTCAACTGAGCAGAATGCACTGTTTCACCAAATGTACAGCAAACCTTGTCACTCTCAGTCAAAGTTGGCAGCGGACTTACAGTCAGTTCCACCTGGAAACAAAATTTAAAAAGGGTAAAATATTTGAAAGAAATGAGCCAAGACCCAGTAAGACTTATAATCAGAGACTTTCATTTTCAAAGGTGATACTTTAGCTAGCATCACAGAACATGGCTCTCCTTTTCAATTTGTATTTCTTCCCATCTAGTAGTCTTTTCTTCTTATACTTCTACCAATTTTTGCAAGCTGGGTCTTTGTTGAATTAGACTGATACAAAAATCTCTTGTAAAAAAATCTCTGGCAATTCATTAGATCAGAACAAAATTGTCTGTACAGACACACCCAAAACCTTTTATTCTTGTCCTCAGCATCCAGTCTAGCAACAGTAAACAGAGTGGTTAACTCTTAAACCCTGACAAAATTAATTAATATTACATTAACCTTAGGTGTTATTAGTGAATAATGAAAACAGAGCTGGATAGGCTGGAAATGCTGGAGTTTGAAAGGGATGAACAGAAAAGTGGCTTCCTCAAGACTCCATGTAAATGCAAAAAATCCAATGCTGAAAAAGGATTTCTGAGTGGTGGTGAGATCTTAACCTCCTCAGGGAAAGAAAGTACTTGAGAAACTAAAAGCAAAATAAGATGGGAAAACTTAACAAGGAAAGAGAAAATAATTGAAATTAATTTTGGGATGCTGTCCCTGACTTAATGTTTCAAGTGTGTTAATTATACAGTTTAACTTTTTCCATTTAGTATTGCCAGTAGAAAAGACAATTATCCCTTTCTCACTGAAACCAGTTACACTCTGCTAATATTTATATTCAACATACAAATGGCCTTAACACAATGCTGTTTAGATCATTTAGAAATGGAATTAAAGTGACTTGAATGAAAGTGTCTTTATGTCTGATTAAGAAGAATGAAAAGCCATTTTATTGATTTTACTTGGTGAACACCCCTGGGAAGCAGTCAGTCAGCACTGGCATGCTCCATTTGGAATTAGAGCAAGCTATGACACCCTGGTCACACTCCAGAAACTCAGTTTTGTTGCCACAGACTTGTTTTGCATGCTGAATTTACCTGCTCCATGTACCCAGACAGACTTCGCTGTGTAGGCAAAACCACTGCTGATTTTGAAGCAACAGCTTATGGCTTCACTGCTTACTTAAATTCATGCTCAAGTAAGTTGAAAGCGCAGCATGAAATCTCCCCTACTAATTACTTTTTATGGATCATACAACACTGTGCCACACTTCCGTAATATTCAGATAAGTGTAAGTGCTTTATCATCCATACTAGTGCATCACTTTGGTTTACAGAGGTCAAAAATGTGAACTGCAACCTGCAAGAACAGCAGGCAAAAAAAGAGCACTATGAGAAATGACAGAGATTAAGATACCAAAACACTCTCCTATTCCTAGTCTCCATTGTGCATAAAGAAATGCAGATATCCATCTTTTTGGTAGTCACATCAACATGCTTTTAGAATATTTAAGGAAACCATTTTCCGGTTATACCTTAGCAGGAGCTCTGCGACTCATATTCATGGGGTCTGCACTAATGATAGTCACGCATGTGCCACTTGGACTCCACAGCCAGTGGTTCTCCTTATCAGCTGTTCCACAGTCCGCCTTCTTTGTGCATCTGGAAAAAAAAAAAAGGAACAAACCCCAAAGCAATATTATAGCTGGACTCTGCTTTCTCTGAACTACACAATATTTTCATGATTAGAGATTGAAATTACAACACGAGATGACTGCAAATTTTCTTTAATATTGACTAGTGGGGTTGCTACTAGAGAATGTTTAATAGAATAAGTGGTGCAATTATTACTTTGATGGTTTGACATGTCAAAAGCAAGTGCCCATACTATTTTGGACAGCACCTTGAATTAGACAACCCAAATCCATAAAGAGGCAATCACAGCACAGGAACCATTGGGCAATGGAGCCATCTGAAATCAAACTGTTAATCTTCACTGCAATATATAACACCATCACGAATGAGTGGGCACAGACTGGTTTCTTCCTGCAGATCAAATGGCAGACACCTCATATGCTGCCACTGATATGACACAACACTCAGGAGAGCAAAATGCAACAGACTACTGCTGGGGGCATACAAGCTTGTGGAGAACTGTGAAAAATCCAGCACTAGAAATGGTACTTTTGTAGTGAAGCGTTTCATTAACTCCTGCCACTATTTAAGACCTCTCCCTGCCAGGGCCCTTTTACAATTATGGGAAGAGAAGAGCAGCTGTGCAGCCTCACCAAAAACACTGGGAGATTTTTCTGGCTCAAGTTCAGGAAGAAATGCTGCAGTACAGTAGCTGCATACGTGGCTACAAAAGTTTGTTGAAGTGGGGACAGTCTCGTGTATTCTTTCTATTCTGTGCAAAGTTGAAGAGAAAATGCTGTAGGATCTCTGGCAGCTGTAGCAGAAAGTTGACTATTAACTCATCAGGGGCTTTAACACTGCAGTTGTTGCACAGCTCTGTCAAACCTCCTTTAAACAAATAACTTAGATAGAGTCTACATTCACATAACATATCCCTAAACACACGACTAAGTGCTGTGTGTGATCAGGAGACAGAATTGAAACATAGAAATGAAACACTTTTTTCTCACCATTGGAAATAAATACTAGCAAATGTGAAAATTCATGTTTGCTTGTTCTCAGAAACCATTAATATTTTGAGATATTGAGGTCAGTGGTCATATCAGAAACCTGAAGGGAAATCTAGGGAAAATTGCCTTTTTTATGATATATGACATGGCCTTCAATTCCCAGCAGCCTAGGAGGAGTTTGAGGTTATATTCCAAATTCTCAGGTTTTATTCACAGCAACTCAAACCCTGGGCTGGAAGAGCTACAGTATATTACATAAACCTGCACACTCCACATAAGTTTCTCTGCAGTGCTCCATATTATGCTACATCAGGCTGATAGGTAACCTAATGCGATAGTTCACATTTTCAGGCAGGAAAATAGAAGCCTAAAATTCATCTGCATATTATAATTAAACAGCCCCTTTGTTCCAACAGCAAGAAGTTAGAATCACGAATTCCCAACCACTCATGCCAAGGGGTTAATTAACTTAGTAGTCAAAAAGAGAACTGTAGGACTGCTCTTCCTCTCGGCACTCCAATCAATGCAGAGTGTAAAGAAGAGACATTCCAGGGCTGTTCAGTGCTGTCCTACTTTACATGTGCTTGAATATTCATTCAGTGAACCTCTGCAGATAGTCAGCAAAATGTCACTTTCTGCTCTCCTACAGGTAGATGAGGGCTCCCTGTAGCTACATATCTTGATTGGTGATGTTTATATAAAATCTGCATTTGAGTTATACACTCTGTTTTAGACATGGAACAGTTTTTTCTTTTATGTTCTTTTTCACACATTCCTGATATTCTTAAAATATATACTATATTTTCTGAATTTGAAATAAGGAGCATTTTTTTATTTTCTGGGAGAACGCTTGACTGTACCATTCAAAGAGTGATAAAACATACAGTTAGAAGATGTATAGTCATTCTCAGTACCAGCAGAAAAGTATATATTTTCCCAAACTAATCAAATCTGGAGAAGTCAAGGGGGACTTTTTTGTGCACACAGAATATTGATATCAATGTCTGAGTGATAAAATTAAATGACTACCAGGAGAGTAAGGCTGAGTATGAAGAGCTGGAATCACCACACCAAGCAGACACCCACAGCACATGGCAAACCTTGAGAAGTTCCACTGCCTGCACCCGAGCAAGCTTGGCACACTCACCTGCCCTCCCTCACGCACCAGCCGCAGTACGGATCCCTCGCTTGGGCACACTTCTCACAGTCCGAGTATTTGTGGCAGTCCTGCACAGGTAATCGGTACACCTGGAAAGTCAAAAGCAAGGCAAACATAGCAATTGAAGAAGGCACAAGGAGACGAAAACATTTGTGGGCTTAGCTGTACAGTGTCATTGCCTGTGGCAACAGAAGACTTGATGCTATATTATTATACTCAGAGCTCAGCCTAATTTTAACAAAATACATATAAAACCTTTTCTGTTCTTTCCCCCTTAACAAAGTCTAAATTCACACACTTTTTTCTGCTTTTTTCCCCACTCCAATATTATCTAATCTGCCTTCAAAGTAATGTAGGACATTGTTATAATCAAGAATTATGAGCAAGTCTTACAAAAATTGAGCTTTCAGTTCCTCCAGTTATATTACTTGTGGAAATCTGCACCTCAGGACAGAAACTGCATCAACGATGCTCTGAATTCAAGAAAACAGCTACTGCAGGATGGATACTTTCAACAGGCTAACTTGGCAGTGACTAGATAATTTTTTAAATAGAAAGTTCTCCCCTCCATATGAATAGCATGGAGGTGAAATTGTTTGGAAATGCACTTCCAGCCAGAAGGCATTTCAGAAAGTCTGCAGGTGTGAGAGGTTAAGCGTCTGCATAACCTTCCACCATGGAATACATTCACAAAATAAAATGGAAATAATTATGACAGGAAGCAGCACGGAAAAGAAAATCATCAGTTCTCATGTCTCATTCCCTCAGTAAATATACAGCTTCTGGTTTTGATTTCCTTTGGTGCAGAGAATAAACAGCTTTTTCTTTGGCGCACAGAAAGAAGAGCCATTCCTTTCAGCTATGCTGCTGAAATGATGCAAGAGGAAAACAGGACATACATCTTCCAGTTTATGACTATGTTCTACTTTTAAAGAGCACAGAAAGTGCAGAAACAGTAACTCTGAGATGTTTCTCTCAGTGACTCTTTCTTATAGTCTCATTTTAGACAACTGGCAATTACAAAGCTACTTTGACAGTCTGAGTTTGGCCTTTTCTTCGCATTTGGGGAGTTAAAGAAAATTACTCAGTTAAGGAAAATGTCAGTATTGTGCAATTTTCTTGCGTTTATTAATACAGGGGTTTACCTTTTCAGCATTCTCTTTTTTTTTAGCTAACTGGAGTTGAGTTACTTGCACTCTTTCTCTAACTGGTACCCATAAGTAATTTAATATCCAGTGAATGACCTGGTTTTTTTTAATGACAACATATGTGTTTCACAACTCTGGCAGGCATAAACAAGCCCTAGAGATCACCATCTCTGCAAGTTTTATGTGACCTTAATGACAAAAAAAAACAAACCAAAACCAAACCAGCTATAACCAGCTCCTTTAACAGCCAGTTTCAAAATGCAAAGAAACTAATTTTAGAGCTTTTCTAATTGGCACTTTAAACCGAAAAGTGTTAAAAACTAAAACAAGCAAACAAGCTACTGATCATAGTAAGTGACTAGCAGAGTCTTCTGCTTTCCTCCCAGTACAGTAAGTACCTTAAGGAATCCGGGATCCTACCAGTGACGTACATGTCATGAACCAGCATGAGCAGCACAGGGGTGCTAAGCTCCTTTCCAAGTCCCCCAAGAAACTGCAAGGGGTTTCTCCTGCTCTCTGACCAAGTTTTGGGAGCAGAGGGGACCGACATTTGAAAGCATTTGCTCAAAATCCCCTACTGCTCTTGGCACCACGGCAGAAGATGGGAGAGGAAAAGGGGAGAAAAGTGAAACAGGAAAGGAAGAACTTGATTCTCACTATGGCTCTTAACCTCTGTATTGTTCTTCCCCGGGTTTCTCTTGATCTGATTTCTTTTTAAAGAAGTTATCACCTACCACATCACTACTTTCACTTTGTTCAAGTGCTTACAGAGCCCAAGCAATTAATTTCTAAATGCTGAGGCAGCCTGCATCTGCCAGGTAGCTCGGCAGTGTGCATGCCTATCAGCACAGCCAGCTGTCCTGTATTGTTTATCTTTAACCATTTCACTTCACAAATCAGGGTTCTGATACCTCTAGCCCCACAACCCACAGTCATGCCTAACCCAGAAGTGCATGTTTCATCATTTATTCTTCTCCCCTCTCTTATGTCACTTTGTTTCTCCCAGCTCCAAAGGCCTCCATTCTCCTCCTGTCTATCTGCTTCTAAAAGTGGGTGGGACTGCTCACTGTAATTAACTCCTGGAGATGACAGTAATGTAATGCCATTACAGAGCTCCCAACTTCAGCTATTCATATTTAAGCTAAACAGGTTTTGTAAAAGAAAACTATTATTCCCATTATTCAGAAACTGCAGTGTCTGTGAGAGCTACTTGGAAAAGATTTAAGTAAAATCCTTTCTTCAGCTACATTCTAAATTTAAATGTTTTGTAGTGATTGAATGATTTTTTTTGCAGGTTTTCTCTGAAAAAGAGTTGTCTGTGGTCTTTCTAAATAGTACCATTTCAAGCTGACTGTCATCAGAAAGCTTGTCTTCCTTCAGGGTTGCTGCTATCCCTTACACTGCTCAGCAGCACACACAGTAGCCTGGTGGGGACCTCAGGGCTTTTACATAATGTGCCAGCTTCTCAAATGGGGTGCCAGGCCACCCAGAGTTTTGTGGACAATGTTGAAGCCTGGAGTTGTGTTCCAAATCTGAACAGAAGCCAAATGAGAACTATCAACTACTCGGGGGAAAAAAAAAAAAAAAGAAAAAGAAAAAGAAAGTAACCTCCCTCACACAGACTCATATTATTAAATGCTTTAGCGGTTGTTTTTCTGACATTTTTTCCAATGTGGTTACTAGCCTGAAAACCTTCAGCTAGATGATAACATTGCACTAGGAATTTATATTAATCCTTTTATAAAACAGGCAGAAAATATTCTTCTTGCACTGTTTTTCCAAATACTCTCCTTTCACAGCCCCCTTGTTCTCCCTGTGTTACTGATGCGAAGCACTTCCCATGTTGCATTCCATGTCACTGACAGGGCTGCAGATGGTCACAGCCTGTCACCCACCCACCTTGTCCTGGAGAGCTGCTGAACCAAGCATTTGAGGCTGGCAGCTCCAGCCTCCACAAAGAAAAGTGTCAGAAGAGGGTTACTGCTGGGGATCGAGGAGTATTCTGGCATCCCTCTCATTTCCTACTTGCTTTTTTACCTCCCTTTCTTTACAGACCTGCATTGTACCTGACTTCACCAGACAGCAAAAAGAAGGGGAACCTAGAAGAGACTGCCTGTGCCTTTCCCAGCAAAGTTGGACTTTTCCTGCTGCATTCAGTTCCAGCAGAAGCTTGAATGAGTTTTTCCCAAATATATAATACTCTCCATTGCTTCTTAGTTTTTGACAGTAAGACCCCCAAAAACTGCTGGGGGCTTTAGAGATGTGTCAGCACGAGTACGTCAGCCACCTGCATCCTAAGTCCTGAAGTGCCCTGGAAAAGAACTGATGACAGCTACTGCATCCTCTGGTACTCCATGCACCCCACACTGAGCTCAAGGGCTGCCTGACCCTGAGGTGTGCTGGTGTCAGACATCTCCACTTCATCCTTCTCACGGACCCTGTATGACAGCTTCAGAGGGGAACTCACTTCCCGTTCCCAATCACTAAGCATCATGGATACTACAAGTCACAACAAACAAGTCAGGTTCTCCAAGTCACAACAAACAAATCCATCAGCTTAGACTTGAGAAAGGGCTTCATTCACATCGAGTAGGGGGAGTCCCACCAAATAGGGCAGCTTCCAGGAACAACTGGTAAATGTATAAATCTCATGTAAAGTTGCAGAGAAAGTGAAAGAGGGCCTGGTCTTAAATGCAAGTAGGACACATTACCTTGTCTGTGGTCATCACATAAAGATTTTCCTGGGTTTGGTCAAGGACCAGGTCCTTCTTTATGGGTTTGTTTAGTTCGATTGTAAGAGAGCTGTACTCAGTTGCAGTGGATGACAGGAACACCTATTTTGTGGAAACAAAAAAGGGGTTAATGTTGTTTTTTCCTCCCAAATATAATTCTATCTGGCTACTGCTGTAAAAGACAATAAAAATATTTCTAAAATTAAAAACAAAAGGAGGACTAAGGGGAATCTTCAAGAAAGACATTGAGGTGCTAGAGAGTATTCAGAGAAGGGCCATGGAGTTGGTGAAGTGGCTGGAGCACAAGTCTGATGAGGAGTGGCTGAGGGAGCTGGGGTTGTTCACTCTGGAGAAAAAGAGGCACAGGAGAGACCTTATTGCTCTCTACAACTACTTGAAAGGAGGTTATAGTGAGGTGGGGGTTGGTCTCTTCTCACAATTAGCAAGCAAGAAGGAGAGAGGAAATAGCTTTAAGTTGTGCCAGGGGAGGTTCAGATTGAATATTGGGAAATATTTCTTCACAGAAAGGTTTGTCAAGCATTGGAACAGGCTGTCCAGGCAACTGGTTAAGTCACCTGGAGATATTTAAAAGACACAGACTTAGAGACACAGAATTATAGAATCACTAAGATTGGAAAATACTTCCAAGATCATGGAGTCCAATCACTAAACAAGCAGCACCATGTTCACCTCTAAATCATGTCTCTAAGCACCACATCCACATGCCTTTTGAACACTTCCCACGTGGTTTGGTGGGACTTGGCAGTGCTAAGTTTAAGCTTGGACATGGCCACTTTTCTTCAAGCAAAAGTAGGTGTTTGGGCTTGCAATCTTGATATTTTAACACCACAAACATATGAAACCTTAAGCACTACACAACCAGAATTTATGAGAATTTCAGCCTGGGCTTTGTATTGCCACTTCTATTCACTGAATGGCCAGAATGACTGCAAAATGAAAAGTTGCTCTTAAACTACTATGAGCTTGAATAGAGATAAGGCTAAAGCAGTTGTTAGATTACCTAAGGCTGTTTATATAAAGCTTTCAGTAGGTACATAATCCTTCAGGAAAAGTGTAATTCAGGCAATGCTAATTCAATCTGTGTCTCAGATAGCTGAGGTACATCAGAAATAACGTGTTTTTTCTTTGAGATGAAAAATATCAAGCTCCAAGAGAATTTGCACCTAGTATGAAATCTTGTAAATCCCATTTACTTTTAGAGTAGCAGTATGCTATCACTGCAGTTAATAACCTTTTAAATACCTTCCAGTCTTTTAATCCAGTTTGTTACCTTAAGAATTTTACCATCCGATGTTCCCAGAAAAGCCACGGTGTGTCCATTCTCCACAGCCACAGTGACGGCCGTGAGATTCATCCCTTCTTTTTGCAATACTGGCTTCTCTATAACTCCATTCCTACTTCCCAAAAGGTACGGCAAGTGCTCGGAGCCACAGGGGAAATTTTTGCTTGCATTCTAATAAGGAATAGCAATACAGAGTGATGTTAAACATTCAGATCACTAATTCCTAGCTAAGAATGAAGTGCAGCCCTATTACTAGACGCTATAATACCCCTCAGACATCGAAGAGAGGAAGGAGAGAAATAGATAGTCTGGGCATTTGCCCCCAGCCAACAGACAGAAATCAGACAGCAGCCTGCTAATTGAGAACTGCTTTCATGCTTTCACTTTCCAGGAGACACAGGGAGAGTAGTTTTTTTGTTTCTATTTCATCATAGCAGCAGTTTAAAAATTAACCAGTTGGTTTAATTAAAATGAACATGTCATAGAGACTGAGTTAACCAACATTGCCATGAAGACTGTTTTTTTTATTGCTGTTTTGTTTCTTATCTCACTGCGATGCATAGAAAAGCAGCTCCTTGGCAACTGCCTCATGAACTTCAACACATTCCCTTTTCACTATGCTTTAATCCTGAGCAGCAGCAAGACCCACCAGAAGGAAATTCATTCACACTTTGGCTTTGCTGCTGTATTTGGTAACAACCATCTTTCTGATCTGAAATCCACACCTCCTTTTTGTCAGAAGCCATGGCCACTCATCACAGGATTTTTGTGTTTGATGGTCACCCCATATGCAGGGTACTGCAGCAAGTAACACTGGTGGTTGGAAGCAAAACGTGTTCTTTTGGCTTATCAGTGCTAGTGACTTACTGTGTGGGAGATGGCTTCAGTCTCACAAGATGAAAAATTATGGGTCAATACCAACAAAAGGTGTCCCCATGCTCCATCTCTTCAGCTGTTCACTCCTCTCCCTGGACTACAGCACACCACTTCTCAAGTTGTGCTCAAAAAGATGCTTGTGCAAGCGTGTACCTTGCTTGGGCTGGGAAATTAAGACATCGTCCTAAAAGCTGGCCAAGTTATTTTTAAGATGATTTAATTTTTCAGCCCAGTTTAGGGTTGGCTGCAGTAATGAGTGGCATGCAGTGCCACAAGTGGGACTTGGGAACACAGTGATGTGGGCAAAACAATCATAAAGCCAACAGAGATGCTGAAAATTGCCTCTTAGAGACAGTCATAAATCGAAGAACCATATCTGAATGGGTGTAACACTACCTTCAAAAACCTTATAGTCAAGGTAATGCAAGCCATAAAAAGGAGATGGCTATCATACTATGCAAGTATTTTGAGCCACAGCAAAATATGAACACCATCTGAATACAAGAAATCTGGGATTTTCAGGTGTCTAAAACTACAAGCGAGAAAAACCACTGAATTACAGATACCATCTAAAAAATTCTTAATACCATTTAAGAGCTTTGTAAATACATTGACTGAAACTACAATTGTCTATAGTGATCACCCTGAAGCTGATCATGGGCATAAAAAAATCCCTGCATTTGACTCAGTAACTTCCATGCCAGAAGGAACTCTTTAAAAGAAATGCATTTGGGAAAACAATACTCATCTTTGATAAAACATCAAATCCTTTATAAAAGACTCAAAATTTTGTCATTTCTTACTTGACCTGTTCCACAATAATTCCAACCACATTCCATTTCTATAGTGAATCCACCTATTGAGTTTTCAGTCATCTTAATACAGTTTAGCTCAAAGCCACCCTAAAACATGTAGTTGTATATTTTCCACAAACGCTAACATAGATTCTAAAACTAATATTTATATTACTCATATTACCAGTCCATGTAATGCACACGGGTTTTCTGCTGAAAAAAGTTTGTAAAATGAGCTGGTATTCTTTTTAGTGTAGCAATCATTCCGGTTTTTTTCCATCTTTTCATTGATGTGCCGCAAGGAAAACACACACATGGCAGATTTTAGAGAGCCGTCATCTTTGTTTACTTTGCTGAAGAGTGCAAGAAGAACTTTGTCATCTGAGGGAGTATCTGCAGGTTGCCCCTGCTGAGCCATGCTCTCAGCCAGTTCTTTTCCTGGGGTAGTGATGTAAGCAGAATGGCAGTGGTCATAGGCACCATCATCATCTTTGCAACCCAAGTCCATTTCAAAGTAGGAATAATAATGGGCATCATCTTTGCACAGACGTGCAATCAGTGTGCGGTTGTTGACAGGTTGTTTCTCTTGTTGATTAAAAATAAAATAAACATAATTTTTATCCTCAAAAACTGCCACAAATTGTTGTGTGCTTGATGAGTGATAAGCTGACTTAACAGCTGCTGAGTCTGTATACATTTCAAAAATGTCTTTCCCATCCCTTGCGTAAAGCTGCCGAGTGCTGATTATGATCCCATTGTCATTTGGTCCATTCCCTTTCCCAACAAACAGCACTTGGTCATTATTCAAGGAAGTGATCAATCCCACAGTTGATACATTCTCATCGTTGCTTGCTACAAAGGACTTTTCTCCACTACTGTCTACGTAATACTTCTCATTGCTAATGTTTTGTAGATCTCTGATGGCACAGATTCCTTTAAAAAGGCTTCCACATACCACAGTTGTATTATCCGCCTTGTTCAGCAACAGTAATTTGTTATAATTGTCAGTCAGTACAGCCTCTTTACATTGATTTTCATCAATGGGAGGTGTGCATTTTTTGTTGTCCTTTCTTGGACCTGTTTCTACAGATCTTATTACTTCCAGGTTTTCTGTAAGCTGATACAGTGCATTTACCACTCCCAAATAGATTATCCCAGTGTCATTATCCACCGTTAGATGATTTAGCTCTGTAGCACTCTGAAAATATTTCAGTTCCTCACTTCTGGATAAGGTGATGCAAAAACAGCTCAAAATGGTCAGTGTCCAGATCCATAAAGCCATTTCTATGTAATACCTAAAAAGTGAAAGAAAATAATACTATGAAACATATTGAAAAATACAATTTACACAAAACTGAGAAATGTGGAAGTTTTTCTCTTTCATGACTTAAAGACACTTATCCTTATGTAGATGCAGACAGCATGAAGATTATGGAAAGCCTGAAATCCTGTTAATTGCCTAGCAATTTAATCTGTCAGGGAAGGATTTAACAAGGTCATATATCTAAATGATTATCATATAGCCAATTAGATAATCAATCCTGTGCTAAAGCACAATGAGAACAACAGCCAATTTGAAACAACATGGAGTGACAAAATGTGGCAGTGCTTGTCCAGACAGGCATCATACTGTGTCAATTATTTACTCTGAAATTTTAAAAGTAAGTTGGAGAAACCCAGTGTTTCAGGTAGCTCCTCCTTAAGAGATATGGGGGAATTTACATAAAAGTGTTTGAAATATTTGGTATTGTGGGACTTTCCCCAGAAAGGAAAAAAAAAAAATCCACTGAGTACAAGCAAATCTGGATCTGGCTGCTGATGCTTTTTGAGAAGGCATTACTCTAATCCTTCATCAATGTGAAGCCAGAAGATGGTAGACATCTAATACGGGACCTTGCCTTTGACTGCTGGTATGCATTAAGGTCCAACACTTCCATTCACTACAGCACTGCAGCTTAATAGTTTCAAATCTGTCTAACAACATCACTTAGGAATTTTTGGGATTCTGATTCTATTACCTTTCTTTTTCCTTTCAGAATTGTTACTTCCCAAGTAGATTGCCCGTCTGTTTAGACAAAGACTTTCTGAAACTTGTAAGAAGTGGTCTAATTTTAATCTGAAGAGTTAAATGAGGCATCTCAGCTGGCTTCATAAACCCAGAACATTTTGTCAGTGTTTTCTTCAAGTGTTCAGTTCTGAGAGCAGAAAACAAAAGGTGGCATGCTTGAACACACTGATGTTAGGGGAAAAAGATGAATACTGTTTGGAGAAAGATCAAATATGATCCACCATATTTTCATTTTCAAAGATAGCCATGAGATTCCTTAATTTGATGAGGAAAGAACCTGTAAGCTTACAGGGAATCTCAAATTAAATCTGAAAATATCTGAAAGTCTAAATAAAAAGGAAACAAGAGAAAAGACAAAGGAAATATTCAACAAAGCAATCTAACAGGCAGAAGTCTCATAGAAGGAGGAAAAGAGCATGAAATGCTGAAACTAGAAACTGAAAAAATGAAACTTCAAAAAGTAATAATAAAGGAACCACGCTCCTGTGTCAGCTATTACTTCTGTTTTGACAAAAGCAATAGACTCTGGTGGGATGCGAAAGAGAACGGCTGAATCATCATTTGTACCGGATAACTAAGACTAAATATTAACAACATGGATGCAAAAGTTTGAACGGGGAAGGAATGAGTTTTCTAGTGAGCACAAGCCATCTGTCAACTCCCCAAACCACCTCAGCATTGCCAGCAATGGGGAAAGACAATGCCCACCCTCTAGTATCTGAGTGTGTTTTGCTCCTCCATGGAGAAAATGAATGTGCAATGGTGAGAACTGTCCTAAAAGCAGAGTGAACAGAACATCTAAATCCCCAAAAACCTACTAAATGTAACTCAGGATAGTAATGAAGAATAAATACAAGGTTAACTTCAATCTTGTTTTGCTGAAGCTCCTATCATGTACCAAACCGAGTAGCTAGCTATGAAATGATGCCAAAGATGAGAGTACATCACTCGCAGCACAAGCCAAACTTCTAACGATACATTGAGTTCTTATGACAGCGACGAAGAAAAGGCTAAGAATTATAACCTGTTCTCCAGACACATTGACTTTAGTACATGCTTTGCAATGTAATGAAGTGTTAGACCTCTTTACAACAACAGCTGACCTGCTCTAAGGAACCCAGAAATCTTCTGAATTCCTCTCCTTTTCTTACTGTTCCAAAGGACTCAAATTTTCCAGAAAAGCTCTGATCCCACCTTACTTCTCCATGGCTAAATGATATGTGATAATGCTTGTCATCTAGCTCCAAATATCCCTTACAGTTATTTGCAATTAAATAAAACAACAGCTTGACACTACTGCAGTGTTGTTTCATACCAGTTTTACCACCCTATTATCTATTGCGCAAGGATCAAAAGCAGAAATGAGATTCATTTGTTCCTAATTTTCTCATAAGGCATTTTTAGATTATTATAATCTCTGCTCTCAGTCAAAGAAACCCCTGTAAATAGTTCTACTTACAAAATATGCCTTAAATGAATGGAAAGTAATTTATTGTACCTTAATTTCTGCACTCAGTTCACCTCCATGCTCATTTATTTCAGTGGATTAAAAAATCCTATTTTGTCCATTGGTGGCACCCAGGACACAAAGGCTGCATTTGCGATACTCCTGCCTTTGTCCCAGAAGAACGAAGAACCTTGCTGGTTCATGCCAGAGCCAGGATTTAAGAATAAGTACATTTTGCATCTCTAAACCAGACTCTTAGAGGAGTAATTAATTCTCTGTATAAAAATGGGTAATGCTTCCTCCCTATTTTCTGCTTTGTTTACTTATAAAAATTTTGACTTAAATTATTCAGAACTACATGCACTCTCCATTAATTGTGCCTTATCTTTGTTTGTTTGTTTGTTTTTGTTATTTACTCCCTGCCACTCCTGTATCATGCCAAACCCCATCAGATTAGCTCAGATCTCTATGCAAGGTAACAGTTCATCATTATCCGTACTCAGTTTCACTTTCCATCCGCCCTTCAATGCAAATAGTAAACAAAAATTAAATATACTATGAAGAGATTCAGAATTAAACTCTCATTCACTTCTCAAATAGCAGGTTTACAAAAAGAGAAAAAGCAAATAGAACGGAATGAGGTGCACTACAACCACAGGTCATTTTCACCTGATATTAACTTAATTGGGAAGAAGCAGCTGGAAGAATCCTTCTACGATCAGCTGATGTGATAAGAATGACAGTGCTGCTATTAACACAGTTGCTGTACTGAATTAGATGCTCTGGGAATGTATCAAGGAGCAGCTTCCTGCTGTGAAAAGCTTCTGTTTTAAATGAACAAGTCACAGAAACACAAGAGAAAAGGTGTAAGAAGCACAGGCTGGAGCATGGAATCCATGATATTCTGCACAGGAAAAGTATTTCCGATGGCTTAATCCCATACTGTATTTACATAGGCCTGGGTGGCTTACTCTGAGTCATGCCCTGGTCCTGACAGCTGCCATACACCCTCCACCCTCCATTTGTGCTTAGTTTTAAACCCTTAGCAGACTCAGGATAAAAGAAGATCAACAGAGCATTTGACCGCATCATTTTTTTCTCCCTCAAAATCTTATCTCCATCCTGCTTCTTGTCCTCTCTACTGCTTCCTATAAGAAACATGAAACTCTAGAAATTATGTGCAGCAAATGTGGGATATACCATAAAGAGACACCATGTCGGAATCACACAAGTACCAGAACTCTGCCCCGCAAGATCAATTTTAAAGTTAGTACCCATAACTTTGTCTTTCTACTCATGCAAGATCAATAACCTTAAATAACACTCAATTCTTCAAAAAGGCATACATTAAAAAGGAGCATCTATAATCTACAAGCACAAAGTCAGCTTCAAATTGACTTCACATTATTATGAACAACACTAAACATTAGCAACTACTAAAAAGTAGCCACCATGCTGACATGGATTTGGCAGGTGTTCTCCTCCTTCACTGTAAAGTCATCTACTGTGCCTGTACACAGGAACCTTCAACTTTTCAACCACTGCCAGTCACTTTGGCTTTTGATATATCTTTAGCTTTACGCAAATTGATTTCTTACACTTGCTTCAGCTGAAGCAAAAGAATAGAAATTTTGCCTGAAACTGGAATAACTGAGAACTAAAACAAGTGTTATTCCCCAAAAAAATAGACAAGAAAATCTTCAATGAAGGAATAATTTCACCAGTTTAGCTTCTACAGTGTTTCTGCAGAGTATTTCTTCATTAACCACATATGCACTTAATTAAACCCTGTTATGTCCTCCCGTCCAGACAAATTTTTTTTACTTGAAATTCTGGTCTAGAGAGAAGCACTTCTGCCAAGCAAGGCAGATACTAATATGCTCTGACAGCAAGTGATGCAGAAAACTGTGTTTCTCCCTGCAAACTTTCCCCTAATCACAAAGACTCCAAAAGATGCAAAAGATACTTAAATTGGAAAAAAAAATTGGTAAATAAAACTCAAAAATTGCAACATAAAAAAGGTAAAATACAAAGAATGCACTACAATGGTACAGTTTTTGAGGGAAGATGAATGAAAATTCTCTCCCATTTTGAGTAACATTTTAGCTTTTATTAAGTGTACCAGAAGTTGAAAAAAATTCAGCTTTCATTTTTAGGGCCAAAGGAAGTCAGAACAGAAACTGCAGAATGCATGAGAAGCAGGGGATGAGCAAATTTTCAGTCTGGATTTCAAAGCTTCTGATTCTGTGAGAACTATAGGTAAATGCAAACTCTTCCCCAGCTGCAACTTTTACCACTATTTCCTAAAACAAATGAGTGATGGAGCTCGCTGGTTCAGAGAAGGAATCACCTGAAACAACACTGCAGGATTTAAACCCATTTCCCAAGAGCATGGCAACATACTAGAAAGATTTTGGACAGAGAGGAACAACTTTTTCTGTATGCTACGCCACACATCCAAACTTGGTAGAACCAGTGAGAAGAGTGATCACTGTGATGGTGTCCATCCTTGTTGCTGTGGCAGCTTGCTTTTAGCAGATGGGACCTGTGGATCAGAAAACTGTGGGAGCTCATTCTGTGGAGAATGAGAAACCAATATCCACTTCATTAGATGTTGTGATGGCCTGAACTGCTCAAAGGGAGTCATTTTCCTTCTCTTTCACTTCTCCTCAAAACACAATTTGCTAAGATATATAGACCATCTTCACATGGGACAAACAATCCCATCAGGTCAAACTGCCTGTAAAGTGGCAAAAAATGGACAGATATTTTAATACTGATTCTATTCCTGATGTGGAAGACGTAAGTTTTGCTTTTTTCACAGGACAAATTTCAAATGTTTTCTTTTGTTTTTTTGGTTTTTTTTTGGAGTAATTTTCAAGAATGTAAGATTTCTTTTTTTTTTAATGTGTACAACAGTCATATTGACATGGATCTTCCTTTAAAAGGACTGGTTGCAAATTATGGATTTGCCAAGGAAATAATGAATGTTATGCCCTCAGTCCCTGTGCATTCTGTTAGTGTTTTTCTGCAATCCCTGGGAAAACAAATGGAAGACGAATAGAACCACAAATCCAGGTTATTGAAAACCAGGGTTTCTTATACCAAGAATAAGCTGTGGTGCCTACCAAATCGCTCTGTCACTCCCTTCCTCAGTTAAACAGGATGAGAAAAATATGATGAAAGGCTTGGGGGTTGAGATAAGGACAGGGAGAGATCATTCATCAATTACTGTCACAGGTAAAACAGCTGCAACTTAGGGAAATGATTTTAATTTGTTGCCAATCAAAATCAGAGTAGGATAATGAGAGCTGAAACTAAACTTTAAAAGACCTTTTCCCCACACCCTCCCTTTTCACTCAACTTTACTCCCAAGTTCTCTACTTTCTCACTGCAAGCAGTGCAGGGAATTGGGGAATGGGACCTGCAGTCAGCTCATCACACATTGTCTCTTCCACTTCCTCCTGGTCACACTCTTCCCCTGCATGTGATCTGTCCCACGTGAGACAGTCCTTCATGGTCTTCTCCAAAGTGATTCCTTTCTATGGGCTGGTGTTCTTCATGAACTTTTCCAAAGTGGGTCTCTTCCACAAGGTACAGTGCTTTAGGAACAGACTGCTCCAGTGTGGGTCCCCCATAGGGTTACAAGTTGTGCCAACAAACCTGCTCCAGTGAGGCTCCTCTCTCCACAGGCCCACACATCCTGCCAGGAGCCTGCTCCAGTGTGAGCCTCCCACAGGGTGACAGTCTCCTTTGGTGTGGGGTCCTCCAGGGGCTGCAGGTGGATCCCTGTTCCGCTGTAGACCTCCATGGGCTCAGGGGCACAGCTGCCTCACCATGGTCTGCACCACTGCAGGAGAATCTCTGCTCCAGTGCCTGGAGCAATTCCTCCCTCCCCATCTCCTTTCACTGACCTTAGTGTCTATGGAGTTGTCTCACATTTCTTTATTCCTCTGTCCTGGCTTCTGTTGCACAGTAGTATTTTCCCCTTCTTAAATGTGTTATCCCAGGTATAACAAATGTTATACCATTGCTGCTGAGGGGCTTGGCCTTGACCAGTCCAGGTCTGTCTTGGAGCTGGCTGGCATTGGCTCTGTTGGACATGGGGGAAGCTTCTGACAGAAGCTACCCTTGTAGCCCCCCCGAACAAACCCTTACTATGCAAACCCAATACACCTATACCATGGTTTCATCTGTCAAAAATGAGTTGTACTTTGGTCCAAAGAGGAGTAAATCTGTATCTTGTGCCTACAGCATCAGTAGAGACCAGCAGAGCCTGGGAGAAGAGAGCATGCACTGCAAACAGCTAGCAAATTCAGAGTTCATATTAATAATTATGTTATTAGCTTCAAGGTAAATTAATAACACTATTAGCAGTCTGAATCAAAACCTTTCATCCATGCACACCTGAACTCCAAAGTATTTAACATTCTGATTGAGATCCAAATTCAGAGCAAGAGGAAGCCATGTGAGCCTTAATTTTTCAACTAGGAGTCACTCAAAAGAGCATTAACAACAGGTAATGAGACTCAGAAAATGCATACTTACAAATTTTGCTTTTGCACTCCAGAACTTCCAATAATGTGCTGTGTCTGCAACATCAGCAGGTAAACAAAAAAGGAGAGTAGCACTTTGCAGATTTATATGCTCTCTTCGAAGCAGAGACTCTAATGAATTCCCTGGTTCATTGCAGTCAGACCTGGCAGTGTTTTGATTTTGAAAACCTTTTACACCATGGATTCTGCCAAAGTCCAAGGATAGGTTTTTTGGCTGCTTTTATGAATAAAAATAAAATTTCTTTTAAGTAAATATACTTTCAAGGTTTTACACTGCCAAGCAGCTTTTAAAAATAAAAAAAAGGTAAAAAAAATAGCTGCTGTGGAGACACCTCAATCGACAGCATTCACTACCAGCAATTGTCGATTATAAACCACTATGAGACACTATTAGCTTATGCCAGAAAGGTCTCTTCAAATTCTGCTTTTTATTTTGAAGACAAGTGTTCATGTTATCATCCCAAAGAAGAGGGTTGCACATTCACAATCCAGCTCCGCTGTGCAGGCAGGAGCACACACAGAGAAGAGAAACACTGCAGAAGCAGACCTGCATTCATGCCTTCCTAGACCACACCTCCCGTTCAGTTTGGGCTTCTACATTTATCCCTCTATCTTTTCTCCATTCTCTCAGTAGCAATGAAGTACTCATTTTAATGAGGCTTCACTTTCTCAAGTGTTACAAAGATGTAGTTGATCTGCAAGAAAAGCAGCTGAGTGACGCGTTTAATAGCAAGAAGCTGACTTGTCAGTAATCTGAACCCACAGAATCTCCTCTTTGACCTGCTTTGTGATTTTGTTCAAACCATGAGATCTCCTAAAAAACAAAAATTAAGATTTAAATTTTTTTACAATCTCATTGAGCACTAAGCCCAGTGATGCCCTATGGACCAATATCCAGGTGAATCAGTCTGCAGTCAGCACAGGGCCACAGGCTACTCCAGACACTCCCAATGTCACTTACACTTTTATGCTACCTAATCCTGCAAATGGCCAAATCTAATTTGGCCCCAAGTGTAAACACCTGCTGCAGCTGCCTGAGCTTCGAAGAGAGGATGAGTTCCTGCAGCAAACACTCTACAAGGCGTCCACAGAAGCCTGGCAGAAAGTGGTGATGCCTCATGCACACTCACCAGCTCCAAGCAAGCCCCAGGTTATTTTACCCCTTCTGCAACTCAGGAAAAGAAAATTCTGTACTTTTAGCTGGTGAACCTGCAGAAAATGAGAGTCTGGAGCATGGGAAGGAAAGCCCAGGGAGTTAGGATAGTGCTGATTTGCTGGCTTTCCTTGCACTCATAAGGGTATTACAGCACAAAGAGAAAAATGCATTTATACTGATAGTAAAAGGAGACTCTGTCACCAGCTCCACGCTACAACAACGAATTGCTTGTTTTCAGTGCTATAAGGTCATCTTCAAGGACTAGTCTCGGACTTCCTCTGGAAGAAGCCAGAAAGGAGGCGGATTTTCTTCCAGCGTGGGGGAATCTGAGCATGATCATGTGGAAACAAATACAAAGTATTCTGGCTCCTTCCTTGCCAGAACTAGTTCTTCCTTGTAATTAACCATTTATCACACGCACAAAGAAATATTCAAGTCAAAAGGACACTTCTAGCATGTGTGAATTCAAAGTACATAAACTACTGCCTGTGCCTTGGGAGGTCACAGGCAGGCAGTCAGTCTCACCCTCAGAGTAGAAGCTCTGAACCACTCTCTGATGTCCAGCACAGCGTCTTGTGGCCCCCCAGCTCCCTTCATCAGCACCTTGAACCTGCATGTACCCCTTGCTGACTCGAGCACAGTGAGAGGAGAACAGGAAAGAGCCAAGGATTTCCTCGCTAAGATACGACTGTACAGAACAGCACACAGACATTTAAAGCTATGCAGAATTTTGGCACGAGGCAGAGCCAACATTTTTGTCTTCCTGTCATATTACACTGTTATAGAACTTAATAGAAGAATCATGCATAAACTGCAATGATAATGCCATATGAAATTTAGCCCATAAATCAGTGGGATAAACAAATTTTAACCCATAAATGAATGAAATGCAAATATGGTGAGTAATTAATTAAACCCCGTGCAACAAAGTCTTTCCTCCCAATTCTACCTCTCCCTTGGTGGTGTTAGCTGTGTGATTCCCTGTCTCATCACCGTGCTGTCTTCTTATGCTTCTGTTTCTCTTTATTTTTTTCTGTATTTGGGTTTAACAGATTCTTGCATTCTTAATTTTCATGTATTTATCTGTCTGTGCCAGTGATTTATCCAGGACTTCTGAGACATGGGACAAAAGCCCTATGAAAATGGGAATCTATTGACTGCACTCAATGGAGTACTACAATGTATATTGTACTTAGGCAGATGATAACGCAAGCCACGAAGAGAGGGAGGTACAAGAGGATGGGGAAAACTCTTGAAACAGAAAGTTTATTGGTTGTCAGGACTAAGAAACACATAGATGAGGAATAGAGAATTTTCCTGGCTTCTACTACTGGAGATAAATCACAGGCGTTTATCTGGTCTGTCTTTCTTGAAATTTTTTAAACTTTCATTTGGACCATTTGTATGCTCACGTTGGTGTTGCTCATTTTGATTGCTCTAAGATTAAAGTGAGCTTTTTTCTCTCTGTCTTTCAAATTAGTGTTCATGATGGTTTTTAAAAAGCCCTTTTATTTTTCATGCTTTGCATATCTTTTCTCATCTTCTTATAGCTCCTCCTCCCCCCAGTCTCTTCTTTTCTTCTTAGGCACAGCCTCTCAAGTTTTCCTCTCTTACAGCTGCTGCTACAACAGTCTGAATATTCTTGTGTAAAGTCTTGGATGACAAAGCAGGAAGTCGAAAAAAAAAGGGGGGGACAATAAAGGAACAAGAATATCAGGTGATTTTCAGATGTCAATGGGGATCTCAGACATACTCACTGCCTCATTGACTTCCTATCTCTTTTCAAACCTTACCTGGAAACACCTCTTTTGTTTCTTGACTGCTTTCATAGAAGCAAGAAAAACACAGTGAGACATGCTTAACTTGATGGCACCTGCTGATACCCTCCATATTCAATGTTCACTCCAGCTTGGGGAATAGGAGGGAATGTATGTGCAGAAGAGATGGTGCTGGATGAACTGGTGTCCTGCCTCAGGAGCCATGAAGAGGCAGCGCTACATAGTGCAGATGGAGCCAACCAGCAGAAACAACAAACTGGGGGGGACTGCTTCTGCTCATAGAAGGATAACTCCTGCAGCTGAGAAAGGAGCTAGGAGAAGATGAGGCAGAAACAATAGGACAGAAAATAGAGCATAATGACAATAGGGCAGAAACAGCTTGGAGAAGCAGAAGCAAAGCAAGAAAGGGCACATGGTAAATATTTGGTAAGGCTTTTAAGGGGAGATGAGTAAAACAGAATCCACAAGAAAGGTGCTTGTAGGAAATTGAATGTGCTAAAATAAACACCATACACTGTATAAAGGGTTAAGGATATAGAGCAGGCTGTATGTTCCACGTCACATTTGATTGCACGTATTCATTTATCTATTGTGGCTTTTGGCTGCCACAAGCGAAAAAAAAAGGATAATTGCAGCATTTTGATTTGTGTTTCATTTTTTCTGGTGTTCTGTTGTTGTTTTGTTTTGTTTTTGTTTTAATAAATACATGAGGCTCATCTAAATGAATGGAGTGTCCCTGGCTCTAAAAGCACAGTGCTGACTTATGCTGATCCAAACTGCCTGGACAGACACTGTGTGCACTTCTTTGTTTCTATCCATTGTATTTTACTCCAAATTTATATAGCTGGTTAACCACTAATTTGCATGAACCTGGCAGCAGTACCTACCTGTGCCTATCTACTTAAGGGCCTGTCAGCAAAAGCATTGTAAAATCCCCATTTTATGGATGCATAACACAGTCATAAAATGTGTTTTCCTTGTGCCCAACACAGGAATACCTATTTCAAAAAGGGAGCATGATACAATGCATGATGAAAATGTATTGCTGCCTATTTCACACCAGTCTTTGCCTAACCCCTCCAAAACAGGGGTCCTTCTTTTAAAATTACAAGTCATCAGTCATGTGCGATGGAAGTGAATAAAATCAGTCAGTTGTCACAGGTGAGCTCAGAACCCACTCCTGTGGAACTTGCCAGCTGGGCCAGGACCTGTTGTGGCCTTTGTTGAGGGCTCTAGGACGATTTAGGTGATGCATGAACTTACAGAGAATCATAGATTGGTTTGAGATGGAAGAGACTTTCGGAGATTATGTAGTTCAACTTCCCTGCTGTGGGCAGGGACACCTTCCAATAGACCAGGCTGCTCAAAACCCCTTCCAACGTGGCCTTGAACACTTCCATGGATGGAGCATCCACAACTTATCTGGGTAACCTATTCCTATTTCTCATCAGCCCCATCATAAAGAATTTCATTCTTATGTCTAATCTAAACCTATCCTCTTTCAGTTTAAAATCATTGCCCCTTATCCTGTCACTACAGGTCCTGGTAAAAAGTCTCTCCATTTTTCTTATGAGTCCCTCTTAAGTATTGAACAGGTCTCCCCATCCCTACAGAGTGCAATCTTTATTTGGAAATGCTGTTGCCCAGTAAGTGCACACACATGTATGATCTTTTCCTTTCTGCCCTGAAAATATCATGGATCTAAGTCTCAGAATTTGTCAGTATAATTACTGGTCCCAGATTTACCATATTCTCTAGTTTCCTGAAAGGCTTTCAAGAACCACAAGTCATGCTTCTAAAGATCAGAAGACGCAATTTGAGATGCATGAAGTGAATAGTAACAGACAAGCAGACCGGCCCTTCCACTCCTACTGTTAACAACCCACTGATTGGGGGATTTATTTATCTGCTTGCTGATTTTATGATCAAACCATTCTCAAACAGTATTTTAACCTAAAACAACTGCAAGACTCAGAAATGTATCTTTAAAGGAAAAAGCTCTTTTTTCTGTACATAGAGCATCTGATTTATTTCCTAACACTTAGAATTGACTCTTCCTAAGAACTGGTAACTCTAAACCCTTTGCCCTTGACTGAGGAGCTGGGCTAACCATGCTCAAATAAAGGAGCAGCAATTTCCAAACTTCTGGCTGCACAGTGCATCTTTAACCTATTGTTTAAATAGGCATTGCCAAGGCATCCCTGTGAAAAAAAACACGAAAAAAGATGCAAACCTGTGAGTAAAGCCATGCAAACTCTTGCTACTTTCTTAGCAGAGGAGCTGCAGGACAAGTTGGGCACAGCATTTGCTTCACAAAGTCCTGCCTATAGTAACCCCACTTTCAGACCCCACTGTGTTTCGATATTTGAATAAATGCAAAAGTATGTCTTGCGAAACAGCCAATGCTAACAAGTGAAAAGGAGGTCTCCACCAAAACTGCTGCTGCAGAGCACAGTGGAATTCTCGTTGTAACAAGATGAGTTTCTTCTATGTGTTTGTACTAGGATGGAGAGGTCACTGCAAGGCTGCTCAGCAGCTGGTGGGAACATTTTTCTTCTCACTGCTAAGCGCATTTGGATATATGAGTTGGCAAAGCCAATAAGGGCCAGCTACACTATTTGAGGGAAATAGAGAGCAGAGTAAATCTTCCTCCTTGCATGACCAGTTTCATCCCACAAGAGTAATTATTCAAGCAGCCTCCAAAGACTTCTGTTGGGCAGCTTTCATCATGCATCTTCTGAGCTCTTAGGCTAAATGTTTCTTTTATAGCACTCAGTGATGTGGTTAAAAGGTCTAAGCCAAATATATTTTACAATGTTTGCTTTGTACATTAGGTACTTCAGTATAAATATATATGTATTTCAAATTTGAATCTACAGTATCTGCTCCATGTATTTAGAAATTTTGTACAGTAGATAAATTCTAAATTCAGATACAGCCTAAACTTTCTATCAGAGATTATATATCAAGGAAAGTCTTCAAACACAATTACCATATATAAACACTTTCAGCTGTTTAAAAGCAAATAAGCTGAAAATGTATAAGGGTATATTATGACATAAAGTTTATTGTGCTGATGTGTAAGGATAATAGGAGATATGCCTCAGAGCAGGATGTCATGGAAAACAGAACCTGCCACCCCCCCAAACAACTGAAGGGCAGTCAGAATTCCAGTATTTAATATATACGTTCTAAACCATTTATTTGGATAGTCTTATTTCCAAGGAACCAGAATGCATAGCTCAGTTGTTCCAGGAGCACTTCCAAATTTACACACAGTGATCAGGAAAGAACAAACTATTATTGAAATAGCTGAAAACTGCAAGTTTTTGTTCAGGCTGCATATTTCACAAGAAAAGTCCATCTACAGACTCAAGTATAAATGAACAATTTTATGGGCTAGTTTACCCTGTAAAATACTCTCCCTAATCCTTATAAAAATATACTTCATGCTAATCCTTCTGCCTGAAAGCATTTTTGCAGGCAACTTAGAACATTTCTGTCACATTTTATTAGCTTTAAACTGATCTAATTTCTCTGATTTTCATCAAGTTTATTAGGATCTATCTAGATATCAGATTTTTATAGTTGATCTGGTCTCATATAAAATGCTCAAACAGGTGTATTTTAATTCCCCAAGTGGACATCTGTCTTCATCTGTGTCTTGTAAAGTACTAAGTACCTTCCTGGTCCTTAATTAATTAGGAGCAATGACCTGCGCATCAGGTAGTAATAGCATCCAATTAATGAAAATGTATAATGTAAAGTATTATCAATCACATCCCAGTAGAGAGGTATTTGCCCATTTGTGCTGCATGCCCTGGATATGTTGTACCAGTGGTCTGTAGCCATGACAGAGTGCTAGCACAAGATTAAATTCCCCTTGGCCCAGGCTTTTCAATGTGAATTTCTAAAGACATATTAGAGACATTTCTGAAGACAATAATCTGTCCATTTATGACTGCAATCAGGAACATCATCTCTCCAAGTTTCAAACGTGCCTACCATTGAGCTCATGGCTGTAGGATAACCATGGAGGCTCCCTGAACATGTGAGGCTAGAACTTGCTGGGCACAGGAAAGCTTTGAAGCACTGGAAACTCCCCTGTTGAATACTTTGCTCTTCCAAAACAGAGCTGGAAACCAGTCTGAGAGGACAGAAATCCCTTTTCAATACCTGGAAATTGTAGAATGACTGAGTCCTCAACAAGAGACAATTTTCCAACAAGTTTTTGCTGCACGTTACAGTGCCTGTAGAGTCACACCAGAAGAAGCTTCAAGGTATAAATGACTTGTACATACTATTGTGCTTTGCAGATGATTTTTAAATACATTCTACCATCAAATAACTATGCAACATATCCCACAGGAAACAACAGAAGTTGCACATGAGCATCAGAACACAGATTTCTTTCACTAGCTTTCTGTAGCTAGCTTTCTCACTAGCTTTTCTGTACTTGAATGATGACATGAAAAGCCAGTAGGAGACTCAAACTCTAGTATTCTCCATTTGTTTGATGGGAGAAGGGCAGGCACGAACTGTAACTGGCAGAGAGATTAAGAAATTAGTTACTAAAGTACTGAAAAGTAAGGATATCTGAGATTACGAAGATAATTCAGTATCTCTGAAATCTGTGTTTGCTTGCTTTGGGAAATCAAGTAACAGCAACTCACCAAGGCTCTGTCTCTGGACCAGCTCTGTATCAGCATCCATAAAATACTAGAGTTTATCCATGCTGAGTACACTCCAATTTGATATAATTAACATAACTGGCAGGAGATCTCCTATTATTGATTCAAGGAAAGATTACACAGAAAAGGGTTGGTACCAAAAGGTGGAACCATGCTGGACAAGGGGCTCAAGCAAGGAGGCTACTGCACCACGAAGCTGAGCTACAGTCTCCAGGCAGCAGTACCAGAGTACAGTGATTTTGTTCCTTTGCAAAGGATGTGAGACACAAGGGTGAAAAACTTTATGTCATATGAGAACTTATCTCATGGCAAGATCCAAAAAAACCAAAACAAGCACCAGAAAGCTCCAGTACATTGCTAAAATCAGCTGCAGTATCACACTCTCCTTAAAGTTTTGGGTCAATCTCTTCAGGCAGAAAATCACAAGCATTTCAGACAGAAATGTGTCTTTCCACTTAGTTTTCAAAGTGGAGTCTCTATAAAGGACAACCACTCCCCTTTGGCTGGTCCCTGCTTACAACAACTGGGAGAAGGCCTGAAGTCCCCCACCACCTCACAGGGAAGAAGATGGAGCCAGGACTGTGCCTCTTGTTCTGGTCTCCATCACCACAAGGGTTTACAACAGCGGCCTCTTGGCTTCAGGTCTAACCATGCAAGGCTATTATAAAGGGCATGCAAGAGTGCTACTTCCATGCTTTTAGAAAGAGCTATGGTTGTGCAATAGGGAAACTGCTGTGCAAATTAGACCACATTGCCCAGTATATGGTCAGCCTTCCTGCTAACCTGATGTTTGAAAGCACCCTCTGTCACCAAATGACAAGAAGTTCTTATACAATTTCACCCACTGATTTTATGAAAGCACTGAACTACCTCTAGAATTTTTTTTCTAAAACCCTAACATTTTTTTGCCTCAATGTTCATAGATTTGCACTGCTTTTTCTATGTGATGTGTAGCAGTCTGTAAAAGTACAATTAGATGAGCACACTTGCTGAAGTTACAACTTTACCTGTACTTATTTGACTCATTTGGTTTTAAAACAAGGTTTTGAAATAAGGCACTTAAATACTTTAAAGCCAATACTTAACATTTAGATTTGTTTAGACTGAATATAAATATTTATTTAGACATAGTTAGGCTTATGCCAAACAAGAATATTCAGCTAAATTGATATAATCATTCAGTAACATTAAACCAGCTTGGGAATACAGATAAGCCCTTGAAAAATAAAAGCATTAAGAAGCACAAAGATTTGCAGAAAAGAATGAAATGAGAACAAGGTAAATGTAAGCAATTTACTTTTTACCTCTCTAGAGAAACTGTCCCAACCTCTGGGACATCCCACAGTCCAGTACAACCACCCAGAAGACAGAGCTATAGGGAAACTGTCTACAAAGTTGAATGGGGATAAGAATTGCCTACGTTGAGTTCATCTGTTACTTCTTTGAAATAATTGACCCCTGGTGCCAAAGAGAGCAACACTGGTGGGATTCAAATACTCCAGACATTTATGAAGTCCCTCTCCCTTTCTGGCAAAGGATTTAAACTTGCAGTCCCTACTTGCACTGTACAGTGCCTTCAGCAAGAGAGGCAGTGGTTTAATATTAAAGGACTGCAAGTATTCAAACTGAGGAGGTTGTAATTCAAAGAGCAAAGAAAGGTCACGGTGCTCAGCCTCACTAGTATGTGCAGCATGCTCCCTGCCAAAGGAAGTGCTAGGGGAGGGGGACGGATCCCTACCTCCACACACAAAAGAAAAAAAAAATAACCAGCAAGACAGCTATAGCACTGATTTTAGAGGCCACTGCTCCATCTGAATACACCTGGAAAAAACCACACCAGTCTCCATTAAGTGATTAAACAAACATCTACCCCCTCAAAAATAGCTGCTCAGCAAGACTGTTTGCTTGCTTGACAAGGTTCCTCAACTTGTAATGTCTTTCTTATTTCCTTCCAGTCTAGGACCACTGACAAAGCAGTCTACCACACTTTGTGTTAGACAGCTGATTACACAGTACGTGGCACCAGAAACATCAAGGTCTCAATCCAGCATCTGTGGCCCTGGTCCCTTTTGCACAGCAAGCACAGCTCACAGAGCTTGAGGAAGTGCACTGGGTATCTTATGGATGACACAAATATAACATTTGATTAAGGTTTGTATTTGCCTCTAAGCAGAAGTGTGACAAGAAAAAACCTCTCCTTGAAAGAGCCAACCACCTCTGTGTTGATGAATCAATGGTCCTTATCCCCTCCATCACTCCATCCGTATGGGAGGGCCATAAACCTGTTGTAGATGCATATGGAGAAACTTCATTTCTAGCATAAGTCAGGATCTCTTCCACGTTCTGGAGCCCTATAACAATATTCATACAATATTCCCACAGTGATCTAGGTAGCCTGACAGGGATCAGCACTTTTATTAATAATGCTTTATTTCAACTTAGTGGAACTGCTATTTGATTTATGAAGTCCTTTGCAAGCTTCAGAGTGATTAGCACAAAATCACTGTGATCTGTGCTGAATGAGTTGGGTGACATAGTAGCTATTCTCCTGGCATCACCAACCCTACCCAACACATCTTTTGACATATGACCTTGTCCAATTAAATAAACAGAGCAATTTAGATAGGCAGTAGGCAATTGTTAGGGTTGGATACTGGCCAGCTAACTGAAGCAGGAGTACCATTTGTTACAAAAAGCTTTATGTTGTTCAGCAAATGTAATGACTGGAAGCTTTCAAGAGTTTTGGACTGTACTACATCCAGCTATGAAACAACCAAACAAATGGTGCTCCCTTCATACCGCAGCAGGTGACATTTGTGAAGCCTTGGGCAAGACTGCTTCTTTCAAAAAGATGCCTCGAAATAAAGAGCTTACTAACCTGCTCCTTTCTATCCCTACTTGTCTATATCTTAACTGGACCCTCTTTATTTGAACAAGGAATAGATAAATCTGAAATCAGGACTGTCAAAACTTTTTTCATCCTGAGGAATTGTCAAATACCATTTCTTATGGGAGGATTTCAGTTGTTTTTCACTATTCCTGACTTATTTGTCAAGGCTTCTAGGTTTTTAATGGAAGATAGAGTAAGAAGAAAGAGGACAGTGAATAATAACATGGTAACTTAGAAATAAGTAACTTCTTAATTGGTCCATGACAATTACCAGAAAAACGACATTGCTGCATGGTAAAGCCTTGATGACAGAGCCCAGTGAACTGCAGAGAGAAGAAAAAGGTCTTGACTCTTCTGTCTGATGCTGGGTACTTACAGACATTTCTTTTTGTGTATTTTAACTAACCTTTTTTCTGTGTCTAAACACCAGATCTATCACATGGTCATTTCCCACTGAGGTTCTCAAGTGAGCCTGTGCCAGTGTTTCCCTATCCCAGCCACCCAAAGGACTTCACCGCGAAAAATCCCTGACCTCTTCCAGAGAGAACAGGATGCAGCAAGAATGAATGAAATGTTTGTAAGGCCCTCATCTTATCTGAGCATCCTTTCAAATCTCAGCCACCAGTTGGCCCTACACTGAGCTTTTTGTTCCTGGCATGTCTGAAAGGGTCTGAGTATTATTTTAGCTTAACTCTGGTAAGCCATTCTTCAAAAGACTTTTTTAGCCTGCCTAATTGCATTGAAACTTTTATACTAAACCTGCCAGTGCTAAAAATCTCTTCTAATGCTTTTTATTTTGGACAGGTTGTCAGCTTTATGAAATCATTGGATGGTCTGGGTTAGAAGGGACCTTCAAAGACCACCTAGTCCAGCCCCCCTGCCATCGGGAGAGACATCATCCAATAGACCATGCTGCTCAAAGCCTCCTTCAACATGGCTTAGGACACTTCCAGGGATGGAGCATCCACAGCTTCTCTGGGCAACCTGTTCCAGTCTCACCCCTCTCAGAAAAATATTTTTCTTTCATATATCCAATCTAAACCTACCTTCTTTCACTTTAAAACCGTTTCCCCTTGTCCTGTGGTAAAATGGTTTTCTCTGGCTTTCTTACAACTCCCCTTTATATACTAGAAGGCTGCTATAGAGTGCCCTTGGAGCCTTCTTAACTTCAGGCTGAACAATCCAAACTTTATCAGCCTGTTTTGCCAGCAGAGGTGTTTCAGTCCTCTGACCATTTCTGCGGACCTGTTCTATGGTTCTGTTCTAAAGGATCCATGTCTCTCTGTACTGGAGAGCCCAGAGCTGGACAAAGAACTCCAGGTAAGCTGCATTTTGAATGCTGTTTCCTTGTTTCCAATAACCTCCCTGCCCCAGTGAGCGGATGCTCCACCTGTCTTTCCCACCCCTGGGCATTCAAAAAATTACCCACTGACCCTATGCTTTCAGTCTCTTAGTTGCCTCCAAGGGCTTAACTCCCCCTGCCCCCTCTAACAACCTTCTTCCTTGTACACTCAACAAAAATAAGTGAGATTTTTAATTTTTGTACTCCATGCTGTGGAAAAAAAAAAGGCAAAGAAAAGCTGGAAGCTGCTGCAGCCCTGGCTTCAGCTGGGTGCTGGCCTTCACTCTGGCCCTGAGCTATGCACCTTCAGAAAAATCACTATTTTTATCTTGTGATAAGACTCAAGGGCCCAAATGGGATCCAGAACACAGACAGACACAACTCAAGGTCGATGTGCAGGCAAACTCAGCTTGTTTATGTCTGACAAGCAAATGCCACGTCCCGTGTCCCTTTTGAAACACCCCTCAGCACAAGCCTTCCCCAAACACACACTCCATTTACATGTTATTTAATAACACTCCAATGTAAATGAACAGCTACCACAAGCAAGTATTCAGTTCTGACTCCTGAAATGATTTTGGTAAAGTTCTTTCTCCCCCACTCACGAATGGTTTGGACTAATTAAAGAGAAGCTAGCTTGCTGTTCAAAGAAGTGGCCCTTCCACGTCCATTGGCACAACTCAATGTGAATGGTATTTAAGCCATGTAGGCACCATTAAGATTTGAGATTCCATTCAATTAAACATTGAAACAAGAGGAAAATTATCCTTGTAGCAGATTACTAACAGCACACTGGCTTCTGTTGTCCACATGGGATCTTGAAAATTGACTGCCTGCATGGAGCTCAACATTTTACACTGCTGCAGAAATGGAGCAGAATTAGGAAACAATTACTGATAAACATGAAACTGTGGCACCATAAAAGCCCCATGTCTAAGACCAATCTAAGAAGAAAGATATAAAAAAACCTACTAGCTTACATTTTTTCCTTTTTCTTTTTTTTTTGTTTGCACAGTTGGAAATTAATTCCCTGCTGTTTCATATTTTCTATACTGATTAAAAGTGTTGCCTACTGCATTATTCTCTTCAAGGCCTGGATTTTCTAGGTGAAAGCATCATTAGAAACAACAGGGCTGAGGTACGGAAATAGGGCTGAATTGAAGAATTCTTATACAATACAAGCAGGAAAATGTATATTTCCCAATAACATTTTACGCATAGCAGAAATTGCTTTTCCACATCAAAGCCAAGACACACTCAAATAATGACTTAGTGCAAGAACCTCAAGGATAAGACATTTACAGTTTTAGGAACAAACAGACTTGCAACAGGCAATACTGGGCATTAACCTTGATTTGCACCAAAACATGGTTTTCTGGGAAAGCTTCTGAAGATCTTTTTGCCCTCCTTTCTCTGCCCTCAGGAGCTGGCAGAATCAAGTACTGCACATGTCAAGAGAGCTATACATATCAGCACAGGAAAGGAATCAGATGCTTCTCTGCGCTAAACCTCTCGCTTTCTCATCTAGGAGAAACTGCAAAGTATCAATAGTTTCACCATTATTCTACGAAACGTGTCTTAGTCATGAAAGGAGCCCGCTGGTTTTCTATTAGTTTTTTTTCCTGCCTAGTGGAGGTAAGCAGTAAATAAATGTGCCATTAGCTTGTGCAAAAATATAAGCAATCTAATTTTAGCAAGAATGGCAAAGGAAGATAAGTACGCTGGATTCAAATAATGCTGATGCTAGAAGTTGTAGTAGGAAGTCAGCATTTCTTAAAACTTTGTTCATACTGAGACTCCGTGAGCTCCCAGTTGTTTTATCCTGTTTATGTTAAATACTCTGGCAGAGTGGTGACCCACATAACCTCCACGTTTTCCTCTTACAGTTAAAAAATAGGGCTCAGCTACAAGACCTTTTTACTTACAGCATCGCTGTCAACTGCATTTGGTGTTCAGGGGTTGCTTAGAACTACAGCGTCCCCAATAAGTACTTTTTTTTAACATTAAGTTTTAAAAAGTTTTATCTTGATGAAATCTTGGGAATGAGATTTTTCCAAAATATACAAATATGCTTTACAGTCCTGTTTTTTAAATATTAAATTTAAGTAGACAAAGAGGAAATTAACCCATGGACTTTCTCTTCAGTCAGTCTTAAAGACTGCTGGACTCTGTCAGCATTTACAGGAATGTTTCAACACCTCTTGATCTTCTGAAGCTCTGCTCTCTGTAAATGGGTTAAAATATACTTAAAATACACTTATTTTTCCAGAGTTTATTTAATTAATTTCCCTTTGAAAGAAATTGGTCAGTTTAATGTTAAGTTACATGTTGAAAAAAGCCATTCTTAGCCCTAAAATGACAAAAAATTAAAGTAGCACACCTAAGGTTTTTTTGTCATACCAGAGTGCCATTGTCATAGCTTCTGACTATGTATACCATTAGTTTTCTCTTTTGTTTCCCTCCAAATTCCCAAAAAAACTGGATTTCACAGAAGTTGAACTACTTTCACCTTGTCAGCACTCAGAGGCTCTGCTCTTTTTCTCAGGAACAAGCCTGTCTGGGGAGCTCAGACTAAACATTATTATACTTATCTCCAGTAGAAACGCAATCCAGATTTCAAGCGCTTGAACACAGCAGTGGGGATCTCCGCACTTAGATGCCAGAGCCACTTACGTTCAAAAAGAAACACACGCCCTTGGCTGGTGGGAGTGGAGGATGGGAGCATGTGGATAATGCTGTGCTTTTTGCACCGTAGCTCTGTAGTGGGAACATTTGTTTTAGGTATTGAGAAATCTCAATTCAGGCTGTTAAGTGCACCTGCACCCATTTCTGATGCTTTGCTACCAGATGCCTTTTCCTGAAGTGCAGCACTTTGATTCAGGTCTAGCTGTAAAAAAACCCACTTCTACATTTATAGAAACAGAGTGAAGGAAACTTAACTTCTAGGGCACTGAGTTGTGTGGGTGATCTGGGCTCCTGATGTAGGACCACCTTGTGCATTTTTCCCAGTGCTGAATGCAAAATGTGTAACCCATTTTCAGAGTGGGTGTATGAAATCTCCTTAATTTAATATGGGTATTGAGCTCTATGCATCCACAAATGGGACTGGAAAAACCCTTAGAAAGGATTGTTTCAAATACATTTTTCTCCTAAACATTCCTTGCCAACCATTTTGGGTATCCCTGCTCTACATCCTGCTTGTTCATGAATTTTTGCTCTCACGGGCTTAGTGCTCCCCATGCAGTAACTTGAAGTGTAGGCACCTTATCCAAGGCTGCTGATCCAAACTGCACAAGTCACTGCTCTGAGCATTACAAGGCCACATCCTCCTGGTGGTCTTGACTTACGGCAGCTGGGCTGATACAGTACTTAAAAAAAAAAAAAGAAAACCTACCAAAGAAAACCTCCATGCACTGGGAAATGATGTAGGTCTTACTTCAGTAATACAAAACAAAACTCCAATGTCACACTTACGCTGTCAGAATACAACCTGCAGCCTCTAATTCTTGTCTTGGAAGGCAATACACTTCTATCCAGTTATTTCCTGCTGCTGGAGAGAACCCATTCTCTCCTAACCACTGCCACGAAATACTCATCTATAAAATAATTCTTCCTTGAATATTTGTTTTTTACCTGAAAAATGATTTGGGAACAGCAGGGATATGAGCTCTCTCCTCTTTCGAACTCTGCATTACAATCTTTATGACACGTTTATCAAAACAACCATCTTCAAGTTTTGATCAGGATAACAGCTTTGCCTTTGCAATGGCTCCCACATTAGTCCTGACTGAAAATGTGGAGAGCTAAGACCTAACAGCCTAATATGAAAATTATATAGAATAGAAAAAGAGGGTTTTACAGTCTGCTAAGGGAAATCTCAGCAGTAGGCTATGAAAATGCTGGATGTTAGTGCTGTACACCAGCAAACAATCTCCAGAGTCCCTCAATTTACATAGGAAACATTTTTAATAGGCACTGTACAACCAGCTCTCAGACACTGCTTCCCTCTCACTCCTGAGTAAGTCTGCAAGTCCACAGATCATCAGAGCTCTCACAGGGATATCAGCAGCAAATCCTGGCGCCTGCAGTGTGCATTTTTCGGAGTGTTGCCATGGTGATCTCCAGTACGCTTCTCCCCTGAGAGCTCAGCTCAAAATTCAGAGGGAACCAAAGCAGGACAAAGAAATGACACCCAAGCAAAAGCAACAGGGAAATTATGTCTAATTAGCACATGAATGTACTTTCATAGGGAAGATTGCAGAAAAAGGGTTATTCTTAGAATTGAGTGGACTTTAGGAAAGAACTGTAGTTTTCATAGTCCCAACTCTAAACCAGTAACTATGGAATAAACCCAAGAATTTCTAACCCTATCTCTGTATATGGGTCACTATTTGGCACAGGGTAAATTCTCAGCCTTGGTACTGCAAAAATCCAGATTCCTACAGTCAGGACAGAGCAAAAGGGATAAATAAGCAGATAAAAAGAGACAGATGCCTTTAATAATGTAACACTGTAGACCAGCAACAGATCACTAAATAACCAGAATACAACATTTACTTTTTAGAACATTATATTTCCCTATTTAATGAAAAGAGTTAATACAACAATTCCTAAGTATTAGAGCAATTTAATTTTTTGCCAATTATTTTACATCATCTGTTGGTCCTTATGGCAGTTCTACTCTCTTACTGCACTTTCAACAAAAGGAAATTACATTTGTGCAAACATGAAAGCAACACTCATGCCAAGTGATGTATGATCTCCGTATATAGCTGAGAAACCTGTTGTATGGTCTTTCACTCCTTCGTTACAAAAGTCCTGTGTTATAGTGGCCACACACATAAAAATAAACCATCAAGAAGAGACACCAAAATTAAAAATCTGGGCCATGTCAGATATGTCACGGTCCAGAAAAATTGCTAAATGAGAGTCAATCAATGTTTTGCCATTAAGGCAGCATGTTTCAGTCAGAGCTTATTAACAGATATCACCAGACCCCTTTGTGCCTAAATGAGCTTGGAGATTAGTTAATCCCACATAGTTTGATGTTCAGCCACTTGTGTATGGCAGTTTTTTCCCCCCAAAATTATATTCTTTTTGTTCTTACCTGGGTTTCTTATTACTGTTACAATGGACTTTGTTACTCGTCTCCACATCACCATCTATTAGATTATAGAACACTTAATGACACTATGAAAAGCTGCCTTCTCCTGAATAAGCATGGAGCTTTTCAGTCAGATCTGCTTTACTTTCCACAAAGCCTTTCTGGGTTGGTACAGCACTATTCACTTCAGATCTTTGCTCCATCCCCTCTCACAAAATCTGATGTGCAGTCTGTTGCTTATGACTATGGGCAGCACCTGACCTCCTGCCTTTGTACTAATGCCTGATGCTCATCACTGTGGCAGGTGACATGGTGAGAGTATGTTCCTGGAGGTTTGGTTTCTTCAACATATTCAGGTTCTCACAATCCCATTGATAGTGGACATAAAAAGGGTTGTGCAGTGTAAATTATCAAATATCCATTTGTATGATGCACAAGTGTTTACTCAACATACGTGTCTTTCTTCTCTTATAGCCCTCGGGTCTCCTAGTTAGTTTTTCTTTGCTATCCACTCATTGAGTGAATTCTCTGTGCTTTCCCAGGCTATAACTTCCCTGGTTTTCAATTATTACAGGTGCAACCACTGTTGACTGGAAGAAGGGCTGAGAGAGAGACCCAGCTACAGTCTTTAGTATTTATCATTTTATCTTTAGGTCTTCTTCCAAAGAGTGCTGACACTCGCCTTGAGCAGCTTCCCTGTATTTTAAGCTTTCCCAATCCCCATTAGCAGTGACTGATTTATTTCCAGCATACATTGGTATTTCTGTTCAGTTGAGGGAAAGAACTTGAACTTTAACAAGATCCCCATAAAGTCACTGATTGCAGTAGACATAATGCTATGGCTCTTCCCTTGATCCCTTCAGGGAAAAGGTTTTATTTACCATGAATAACGATGAAGACTGACAAGCAGCCTTCAAATAAAAGCAAAAGCTAGAAAATCTCTGATTACTCATAGAACCAGCATTTAACAGCTTAACATACTCTTTATTTAGATATTATACTGTGTATTTTACTCATAATGAAAGCAAACTCGTTGTGAACAAAATCATCAAGATCACTCACTGACAGTCAGGAATTTAAATAAAATTTGCTCTTATGAGAACAATTTGAACTAATTTCCATCTCTTAGATGCTTATGCATTTCCCAGGGCTGGTGAATGGAATTCCAAACATTTCCAGAAAACATAGTTGTATGCTGTAATGTGCATCCGCTTAGGGAATTTACTTAAAAAGCTCTACTTTACTTACTGTAACAGCATGCACTCTACCACCCACTACTTGTATGACAATATTTTACAAGGATACTGCAAATCTTTAAAGCATGGGGACAACTTAAGCATACAGGGGCTGTCAAATATTTACCTTGCCCAAGAATGTTAGATGTATTAGAGTAATGCCAAAGATGATAAATGCAGTTCAACTTCAGTAAAGGAGTTGGCAGAGCAAGACAAGAAGCATCACTGCAGAGATGCTTCCCTCAAAATCAAGTGTTGCAAAACATCAGATGTGCCCCCTCCTTCCCACTCACTTGCTTTTGCTCTCCTCTGCTAGTCAGCAATTGGAGTCGCAGGCCAGGCTCCTGTCAGCTGCTTAACAGACACATAAGGAAGATCATACCATGCTGAAGACCTCATTTGGGAAACCTTTTTTCTCTACTGTCCCACAAGATCAGAGTTTCCATTTATCTTGTGAATAAGAAAATAAGCAGCTTGCCCCTCTCTCCACACATTGTCCTGCCATTCATTTCAAAGGAAGATCTTGGGTGAATGTTATATTTTGCCTAACATCAGAGCAGAACAGTTGATATTTAGTTCATCACTAGAGAGAATTTATGTCACCTCTAAGTGCAGTAATCTCTTGCTCTGAAAGGTAAATCTCTGCTTTGGGCTTGTAGTGGCATGGAAAAGGTGGTGAGAAGACACTCATGGAGCTGTTCTAGCAGGAACAACCCATTTTTCAACTTCTGGCCAGTTTAGTTTTCAGCTCTTGCTTAGGCTTGAATTTTGGTTGCAGTCATACTTATGGTACTGACGGAAGTACCAGGGTGGACTGGTACCTAAGAAAGTGGGTGGGTGTATAGACACATCCTGACACAATTAAAGTAAAAAACTTTCAGTAGGTTTACGACAACTGAGGAAGAAAATGCTCCCTGTCACCTTGTCAAAGACAACAGACAGGCTTGCTGGGAGCTCTGCTCCTTCTTCTTTTTTGAGAATGAACACCTGATTTTGTGTAAGATTACTATTTTCAGGATACCTCATTTATTTACAATAATGTTAACACATTCAATTTTGCTCAAGTTGTGCAAAACAGATATATTTGGAACATTTTCCTTTATATAGTTTTGTTTGTTTGTTTGTTTGTTTCCATTCCCCATCTACATCATTTACTTGTTCTTTTCCTTCTGGTCCTATATATACTTCAAAGACATATTTTCAAAGAACAATTTCTCTCAGCATAGCCTGTCCCCCAGCTGCAAAAGTTTTGCTCACATATACATCCCTTAGGAGATATAACTTCTTTGCATAATGCTCCTTGAGGCAAAATCTGTAATCATGCAAAGAGGTAGAACATTCCCCTGTGAGGCAGCTCAAGAAGGAAGCATACACATCCTGCAAAGCAAACCCAGGGTTGCACCACAAATATTTACACCCCAGATAAGATCCATACCCTGCAGATTGGACCACTATAAACAAATGCTATCCAATGTATCTTTCAAGGCAATCAACCAAAGAATTCACATATGGATGGATGGATGGCCCAATCTGAGCTCACGCAAGGGTGTGAAAAGCCTGGCAATGCAATGAATCGGCTCAATTGACCACATACACCTTTCCTTCCTAGAACCATCCCAGCCTTCGAATAGGATCTTCTTAGCTTTGCAACCAAGAGGAGCTTTCTACAGTCATTCAGCTTCTGGATATTTCTGGTGATGTGCTGGCGACCAATGCCACTGAAGAACAGAGACCAAACTCTCCCAGTCTTCTATACAGAATCATACAGGCCATGTTTTGTAAAGATGTTGGCTGTAAGAAGTGCAGGAGGACTTGAGGAATCTGCTCCACCACCCCTGACATCAGGTCTACTGTATGTTTCTGCTCGTTACAATGGGAATGGTATTGTGACCCTTTTTTCTTCTCTGAGTACCCTGAAGAGCCAAATGGCCAGCAGCCTATGGCTTTTGGGTGTAAACTGATGCAGAGGGTGCCAAGGCCCAAACTACAATCTGGCAACCTCAAGAAGGAAAGGAAAGGAAAGGAAAGGAAAGGAAAGGAAAGGAAAGGAAAGGAAAGGAAAGGAAAGGAAAGGAAAGGAAAGGAAAGGAAAGGAAAGGAAAGGAAAGGAAAGGAAAGGAAAGGAAAGGAAAGGAAAGGAAAGGAAAGGAAAGGAAAGGAAAGGAAAGGAAAGGAAAGGAAAGGAAATCCCCCCAAACCTAAGCACTAAAAAACATGCTTCTTAAAAACCATGGCAGGTCCATTCATTGTCTGGAAATTTCCAAACACATTTTAAAGAAAACACCATCAGTGTACAAACAAGAGTTGCAATGTTTCGCAAAGTCGTAAATTCCCAGGAACTGTAATTTGATATGATTCAGTTAACTAGTAACAAATTAAAGTCATGCAATTTTAAGGAAAACCAGCAAAGATAAACAAGACTTTTGTTTACAGTCATTGGGCTACTGACTGATAATGAGAAATTCCCTACCTAAATATAGATATTTTTACATCTTTACATTATTTCATGACATTGTGCTTGATCAAACTGAGTGCTGCAGTAACAGTACACCAGAGTCTTGCCAAGCTGTCCGAAGGAATGGCTATTTTTAAATACATCTTTTGCACTACATTAATTGAATTAAATATGGTTGAGGCTAGCCTTGATTTTGGCCCTAAAAAATTATTAGGCAGGCAAGTATTTAATTGTTACTTTTAACCTTGTTAAATCCCTTAATTAAATATAACATTAAATATAGCATTAATTGAGGTAAAAAGTATTATAAAGTTTGAAGTAATAAGTTTAAATGCATTAAAAGAGGGAGAAAAACAAAACAAGAATACAAGCTAGGCTTACAAACAGATTTCATATAAATTAAAAATTTAGAATTAAAAAAGTAACATTCTGAATGCACAGGGCATTTTTTCATGTTTGTTAGCACAAAAGTAACAACAAAATTTAAGAGCAGTGGAGGTGGTGTATTCTATACAAAACAGTGCATTAATCAAACTATTTTCATTTAGCAAAGTGACAGACCAGTTTACCTAAGCCAATTGCTTAAACAGTATCATTGTTATGACAAAGTGAGAGGACACACTGCAGGAATGGAGCAGAAGTCCTGTGCTCTTAAGAGACCTGTAACACACCTGCAGCCAGGATGGCCTGGCACCCAACCCAGGGGGATCAGCAGCGTGAAGATTTCAAATACCCTTTTGGAGAAGCCGTGGTCTGACAGCCACGTGAAGGAGTGAAAGCCAAGTGGAAGAGTGAAAAGCCCTGTGCAGGGAGCTGGGACAAGCAAACAGCAGCAAGATCATCAGCAGCAGAAAGCAGCAGAACAGTGCCCTTATCTGTGCCTGTTCACACTGGTATTGTTCACACTGGTATTGTTCACTCACCTGAAATTAAGAAGTGAGGTGAGGAAGCTGATTTCACCTACTCAACATCAGTAGCCCCATAAAAGGGCTTACTTTGTCCAGGAATCAAAGGTTCATGGAGAAAAAGCCAAAACAGCATCTGAGAATGACACTAAAAATAATATTCAAGCTGCACAACCAGTGCTAAAGTCAATGCTGACAACAGATTTGCAACAATTCCCTCTATGTCTATAGTGCATTTCCTTTTCAAAGCAGGGACAATTCTCAATTTTTGTTGCCAGACACAACTAGAAACTTGATGCCACTATTCTCACTTTTTTGAGAGTATAGAATAATAACCCAAATGGACAACTCAATCTGCTTATTCTGTGAAATACCATGGGCTAACACGTTGATTTGAGTGTAACATGTTACCTCCCATTCCCATTGCACATTAGGAGACGGAAGAAACCTGTTACAGTGTGGGTGATAACCATGCAGTTGTATTCATCAACTTTTACAGCAAGAAAAGGACAAGTCTGGGCTGGTACCTTCGACAGAAATTTTTCAGTGAATCTCCTCTTTGTATTCCCCAAAACTTCAAATTTGGCTCTAATATGACACAGAACTGATGTGAAGCCCTATTTTACTGCACCCAGCTTTCCTACTTGGTTTTGCTAGACTTGGGTAAACTGCCTTTTGCCTTCTCTTGATCTCCCCAGGATGCAGCAGCCCTTGCCAAAAATAATTTTCTTTCACAATTCCCTTGCAGAGGTTTGCACTGTTTTAATGCTGTAGCATCACATATCCTTTTAATCCCTGCCTACACATTTTAACATTTCAAACACATGATTATTTATAAGCAAAATGCCATCAGGGCTTTGGTGAGGTAAAGTGGTTTAGTGGGGACTGAAACTGAGGAAGCGGGAGAGGGGAGGGTGAGTCATCATTTTGTGGTTTTCATCCTTCACTCCTCCTCTCTCGGGCTTTGTTATTAGCAGCAGCACTTATTCACTTTGAGCAGGGCCAAGACAGCAAACAAGTCTTCTGAATTTGAAAGCCAAACAATTCCAACTCCTAATTCAGCCATGCACGCCTGCTCCAGGCTGTTCAATCCCTTGAGACCCCTTTTTGTAGCCTAGCCTTTTCCCTCCTTTAAGTGCCAACCCATCGATGGCCTTTGGCTAGGGTTTTGTGCATTCCCACCTGCTCGGCAAGAGGGAGAACAGACTGGGATGGAGTGACGCCATCCTTAGGTTTTGTGTTGTATTCAGGGCTGGGCATTGCCACACCGAATAGAGCAAACAGGTTACAAAAACTGTTTGCACAGACAAAGCAAGGCACTTGACAATCACCACCACTCCAACTAAAACACCATTTGGAAACAAGTTGCACTGCACAGTGAAGGGGAGACAGCACTTGTTCAAAATCTCCTCTCCCTTTCAGTTGTTGCTCAATAGAGCAGCAAAAAATTTGTCCTCCAGCCCAATTATACCACTCTGCTGATGCTGTAACAAAAGGAGAGAGAGCCATGACAGAAATAACAAGATAACCTGCATCTCTAATGGAAGCAACAGCAGGACATAGAAGAATTAATTTCTATCACACACCATTTTTCTTTCCACTTCAAGCATCCTCTCCCTCTATAAAAACTCCTTCTATACACACCTCCCTGGGG